>PVHP010002576.1:10806-88094 GCA_004024765.1 Zapus hudsonius
ATATATATATATATATATATATATATATATATATATATATATATATATATATATATATATATATATATGGCATAAGCATCTGGCCTCAGAGGTTCTGTATGCAAATAAGTAAACAAAAATAACAAAAAAGAGAAACTCACAATAAACTGAAAGTACTCCCTGAGTAATTCAAATAAATGGTGGTTAATCTTTATCGAATGGCAATAATTGTCAAAATGTAGACGAAAAGGATGAATCTAAAACACATTAAGTGTAAAAGTGCATGGAAGCTGGAGATACAGTATTTTTTTTCTCTTTGTCTAGGGACTGAGAAGTCTAGGAGATGGTATCAGTGACTGTCAATGATAGTTTAAAATTTTTGCATATTTTGAAGCACATAATTAGAGAATGTTTGTATGCTAGAATCTGGGTGTGCCAATAGGAGCAATTCAAAAAGATGAGGGGCTGGGGAATGACTGAGCAAAGGTGCTTGCTTGCAAAATCTGGCATTCCAGGTTCAATTCCCCAGTTCCTATGTAAAGCCAGATGCACAAAGTGGTGCATGCATCTGGAGTTTGTTTACAGTTCCTCCTGATTCTCTCTCTCTCTCTCTCTCTCTCTCTCTCTCTCTCTCTCTCTTGCAAGTAAATGAAAAAAATGAGTATATTTTTACTACGCATTTTTCATCTTTCTGCTTTTTTTGTAACAGTGAGAAGTGACCATCATACAACCCAAACACTATTCTGTTTTGAAATTTCCTCAGCCGAATTAGTCTATCACTTTTGACTCAGCCACACTCAAGCCCTCAGGGCTCAGGCACAAGGCAGCTGGAGTCCTTGTTCCCCCCTGAAGCCCTATGAGCTAGGCTTCCACTGTCTGGATTTCTCTCAGCATTCTGATCTTCCAAACTCCTATCAGAAATGTCCATTAAGAACTAGAGAGATGGCGCAAGAGTTAAAGCACTTGCCTGCAAAGCCTAACAACCCAGGTTCAATTCCTCAGTACCCATGTAAAGCCAGATGCCCAAAGTATCACATGAATCTGGAGTTCATTTGCAGTGCCCATTTTCTCTCTCTCTTTCTCTTTCTCTCTCTCTGTCTTTCTGCTTGCATACACATATATACATATTCATATATATGCATATAATATGTCCATTCAGCTCTGCTTATAGTATTCTAGGTCTTCTCTATCTTGCAGCTCTAAACTCTTCCACATTCCTCCTGAAAACCAGTTCTAAAAGCTTCCAAACAGCATTGTCAGGCTTATCACAGCAACAGCTCCACTTCTCAGTACCAGTTATCTGTATATTACTTTTCTCACTGCTGTCACAAAGTACCTAACAGAAGCAACTAAGGAAGAAAAAAATTATTTTGAATCACAGTTGAAGGGGATAATCCCTCACAGCATAAAGCTGTGGCAGCAGAAGCTAGTGCTCAGCTCTCTTACTCCGTTTTATCCAGTCTTGAACCCCAGTCCATGGCATTGTGAAGCTCATATTCAGGGTGATTTTGCCTGTTCAGGTAAGTCTTTCTGGAAACACCCTAATAAATATACCCAAAGGTGTGTACCCACTATAATTCTAAATCCAGTCAAGTGCAATAATAAAGATTAGCCATTAACCAGTGGGCTAGTGAGATGACTTAATGATTAAAGATACTTGCTTGCCAAGCCTACTGGCCTGAGTTCAATTACTCAGTGCCCACAAAATTTACAATTTTGGTGCATGTGTGTGTGGAGTTTGTTCATAGTGGCAAGAGGCCCTGGCACACCCATTCTCCTTCCATGCCTCTCTCTCTCTCTTAATTAATTAAATAATTTTTAAAAAGAATAAACATCACAGGTGTTTTCTAAAAATTACAATGGGAATTATTATATGATCCTGCAATCTCACTTCTAGAAAGTCACTATACTAGGTGGATATATTTGACACTACCAAACTATGCACTTAAAAGTGGTTAAAATAGTACATTTTATGTTACATGGGTATTTTGTTGTTGTCTTTGCAAATTCTAAAGTAGAAAAACTGATGAATCTTTCTTATAGGATGGACTTTATGGCTTTAGAAGAAGGCAGCTAAAGGAGTGTAATTTTAGGTTCACGACAGCTTTGTGTGTGTGTGTGTGTGTGTGTGTGTGTGTGTGTGTGTGTGTGTGTGTGTGTACAACTGTGTGGATGTGCATGCACATGTAAGCACTGTGCAGGAAGTGGCCAGGCCAGAGGTCAACATCATGTGTTGCCCTCTATGGCTCTTGTTCTTGTTTTTGGAGTCAGGGTCTCTCACTGAAACTGGAGCTCACCAATTTAGCTAGACTAGCTGGCCAGCTAGCCCTGGAAATCCTCTTATTTCTGCTTCCCTGGTGTTAGGATTGCAAGTGTGTTCTACCTCACCCAGCATGTTACATGGGTGCTGGAGTTCTGAACTCAGGTCTTCATGCTAGCTCAGCAAGCACTTTAATGACTAAGCCATCTCCCTAGCCCCTCACCACACTGTGTTGGTTTTTTTTTTTTTGTGTGTGTGTTTTTTAGATAGAGTTGTATCAAGTTCCTCCTACATAAGCACCCCAAATGTTGGGAACACAAATGCCCAGACTGTTTTTGTGTCTAAAATGTCACCTTAAGAATATTCCTATTTCTGAGACTAGTCCCTGTTATAAATAAATGAATATTAACTAAACAACTTGCCATGAAATATTTACATTTTAAGAATATGATGTCCTACTGTAAAGGTAAATCTTGCTAGAACATGAAAGGGAAAGAAGCAGGAGAACAAACGATCCTTGGTGCAGGGACAGCCTGGTTACTGACCCAAAATTTCATCACTTTAACTCCACATTAAGGCAGCAAAAATATTTTCAATTCCTACTTCCTGTTACCCTGGGGAAAGCCACTGGTGCCATAGAAAAGGGATTCTACATGTGGGTAACCTATGCATTCCTTTCTAGCAGCAGACAAAAGAAACACTGTGTGTGAATAGCTTCCTGGCTCTTTAGCTTCCTTCATTACCACACTCAGTTTTAAACCATATTTTTTTCTTCTTTTTAAAACTTAAGTCCTTTATTGGCTGCTTTGTCTCACTTCCACATCTTCTTTTAATTCTGTGGAGTAATAGTGTAATTATTACAACCAGAAGTGTCACTCCATTCTAAAGTTGAATCATACAAAGATCATTTAACTTCCAGCCCTGTGCTGTGAAACTTACTTACATAGGAAAATACATGTTATTTTGACATAGAAGCATGATAGTGGAAAAAATTAAGTTGAGACATGATTTATGTTACCTTGTGTCTTCTGTCTACAGCTTTAAATCCTTGAGGACAAAATCCTTAAGGATTTTGGTATCCTTTATTTTTTAATTAAACATTGAATTCACTATATAGAAAGGGCGCACAATAAGATGTAAAGAAGGAAAAAGCTGCAAACTCATTACCCTCATCATTTTAGTTAGCCATTTGATCTATGCTCTTTCTTTATGAAGGCTTTTTCAAAACACTTACCATGGGTAAGATTGTTGAAAGCTTTGTGTCACTGTAAAAGGAATGGCGAGTTTCCTCCTTAAGTGATTTTCTTGGCCTTCATTCTCCAGGACTAGAATTTAGCTGAGCCAGCTATCACTCAGCATAGTCTGATGATGGGCTCACATTCACTTTTGCTCTGAAATGTTTATCTTTCTTATCTGAGACATAGTGATACCATCTAGGCCATTGGGTTCCTTTTCTCTACCAAGTAAAGACAGGAAAAGAATTTAAAAGAATAAAGTTTATTTCAGAGTAAAAAGGAAAGAAAGCAGACTCCTCTGGGAAGAGGGGACTTCCAGAGCTGGAAAATGCACAGTCCTAGGGGGATGTGAACTTTCATTGAATGGGGCATGCCTGCCCATCTAGAGTCCATGATTGGTCAACTTACATGAACCTGAAATTGCTGGCTGGTTCATGATATATCCAGTCTCAGAAAACCAGCTGAGCTAGTTGGCCAGGCCAGTTGGCAACTAAGCCAGCCCACTGGCAGGAAGATTCGCCCATGCCAGGAAGAAGGAAGAGGAAGTGGGTTCACCCCATCTGCCATCTTGGGTTAGAATATAGTCACCAACCAAGGGTCCTTTTTCCCTGTTTGTCTTTCTAGCAAGCAAACTGTCTAGCTCCTGTAGTGTTTCAATCCCCTTTCTCAGAAGACACCCTAAGTGCTCTGAAGGAAATGGGACAATGACTGCTCTTAACTGCTTCACGCTGATGAAGGGAGATGCTAGGCTACAACAGTCAGGGTTCCTCTGAAGAGCCTATGTAGGACATTCTCACCTGATGGTCAGTTTAAGGGTACTCAAATGTCTCTTTGTATTGCAGTCAACTCCATATTGTTTTTGCATTTGGAACGCCACATACAACCAAACACAGCTTTTGGGTGGAAAGTGTTTATTTCATGCTTCCAAAATCCAGGGGAAGCCCCAACAATAGCAGAAGAAGCTATTTATTTCCATAGATCCAATCAGAAAGAAGCAACTGCATCAAGCAAAATCCAATTCCAGCAAGCACTAACCAGCAAAGCTCCAACCGCTCTCTACATCTAGTAGGGCTGAACTGAAGATCTGCCCCAAACACACCCTAGGGCTGGACTTCATGATCTGACTCCAATGACATTCCCTCTTATAATAGCAGTGAACCTGCTAGGAGTTTAAGTAGAAAGTTTAATGAAAAAATGACTGAATCTATGGGGCCATACATCCAAACAACCACATACAAAGTACTACATTTTGCATATGTGGCATTTGGAACTGCCCGAAACACATATAAAAGAGGATTAATAGCATTTTAGTAAAAGTCTTAATTTATAGTGAATTCCAGGTCAGCATGGGCTAAAGCAAGACCCTACCTCGAAAAAAAAAAATTCTATGGAAGGGCAGAAGGGCCCATATATCCAAAAATATAATCAGTAAAAGAAACACCTCTGTGAAGAGTAATTCAAGAGCATGGTTAGCATGTGAGTTTGTAATAGCATTAGAAACTGAGCAGATGAGCCTGTCTGCTGAGCCTGTCACAGCCACATGGTCCCTGTCTGTGTGATCTGCTTGTGACATCTCTGTCACTGCCATTGGTGGCTAGCATGTGTTGCAGGGTCTGGTTGCCACTTGGAGTTCCTCTTGCTGTGCAGGGTTTCACTCATATGCAACCCAGTCTGCACACACTGCAAAAAATCCTACTGGCTGAGTCAATTCTGCTGAGCAAATTAGTTTTATCTCAGCCTTCTGCCCAAATAAGATTCATAGAGCATTGGCTGAGTAATCATTTCTGCTGTGGACAGTGAGGGCTGCCACCCATACCCAAGGAAAAAGGAAGAACAGAAAACAAGCCTGAAAGTTCAGCCATGCTCAGTGTAGCTGGTGCCTCCCCCAGTCAGACCAAAGGAGATAGATACTGGATTCTTGATGGTCATTCACCCCACTCCCTTCCCAGTTTAGCTTATTTGTACTGACCTTGAGGTGAGTTTGAGTCAACAGCTGTAAATCTCTAACAAGATGATACCATCTAGGGTGTTGTGTTTGTTTTCTCTGCCAGTTAAAGAATTAAAAGGCAGGAAAGTATTTAAAAGAATAAAGTTTATTTCAGAATAAGAGGGCAAGGAAACAGACTCCTCTGGGAGGAGGAAATTGCCCAAACTGAAAAATTCCCAGTCCTAGGGAGAGCTGAACTTTTATTGAATGGAGTCAACCTGCCCATCCAGAGTTCATGATTGATCATCTTAAATGAAGGTGAAGGTGCTGATTGGTCCATGATGCATTCAGTACTGTGCAGGTCCCAGAAAGCCTGCTGAGCCAGCCCACAAGTGGGAAAATTGACGCAGGCCAAGAAGAATAAAAAAGAAGTAGGGTGACCCTCTTTGCCAACTTGGGTTAGAATATATTCACCTATCCAGGGTCCTTTTTCCCTCTCTGTCTGGCCAAAGAAACTGTCTAGTTTCTTTCGTGTTTCAATGGGGCTTGTGTAAGTTTAGAATTTACTTAATAGCTATAGGGATAGGAACCAACAAATAACTTTGGTACCCAGTATCAATGTCTGGATCTATATTGAAAGGACCCTCTGCTGAGGTGAAGACTTTGGAATTTCAGATGTCAGAAGAACATGAAACAAACATGAGGAGATCACCATGACTAAGGCTGGACAATGGCTGATGGCATTTATTATCATATTTCCTATTTATTCTTTCTCCTGTCTTGGCAGCTTGGGTTCATTGGATCTTATAAATTAGGCTAACAAAAGAAGTTTATTAACAACACCAGCAGCATGAACCACACAGGAGCCCTCTGTGATGGGTAATTCAAGGGCATGATTAGCATGTGAACTTGTATAGCATAGCATAGCATAGCATTAAATAACAAGTTGTAGGACAGTACATTTTAGAGCTAAGACAAGCCAAACGGAAAAGACTGAATTTCTAGGGCAGCAAATTGTAGAAAGGTGAATATGTGGGGGAACTAATGACAGATAGTTGCTAAGTTGGTAAGGCTCTGTAGAATCCTCTAGAACTCTTTCTCAATGAATAAAGCTTTGGAGAGCCTCCTGCAGTTAACCTCAGTCTTTTCTGTTAGAGAGGAAAGGGGGCATCATCACAAATTTATGCCCTACTTCTAAGCAGCTAGACAGAGAGCTTTTCTTCAATTTGTTTCTTGTTAATTCTCTTCAGTTCCAAATCATCAGTATGCCAGTGATATGTTTGAGGGTGGCATAGTCTGATACAGTTCCCTCCCATTTCTCTTGGCAACACCCTTAGCTGCTACTACTTTCAGTGTCTGTTGGATTGAGGAGTGTGTTCAGCTGAAAAATACAGAGAACTGGGGAATGCTGTAATCAGAAAAACAGATCACTGACATATTTAAGCTCCCATCAAAATATACTCTTTAGGGGTTGGAGAGATGGCTCAGTGTTTAAGGCGCTTGCTTGCAAAGCCTAAGGACCTGGATCTGATTGATTCCCCAGTACCCACTGTAAAACTAGATGTATAAAGTGGTTCTTAGGTCTGGAAATTTGTTTGCAGTGGCTAGAGGCCCTGGCAGTCCATTCTTTCTCTCTGTGTCTCTTTATGCTTATAAATAAAATAAAATAAAATAAAATAAAATACTCTTTATAGGGCCAGCAATATGCACCCCTTTTCTCGGGGTTTCCTAAGTGCTGCTGGTATGTCAGGCCATGCATGGCATTATCATATCATGATATTTTCTCATATCCTACAATATTAAGTGCTGCTATACTTCTTATTTTATCAGTAAAGAAAATGAGTCACCAAAAAGTAACTCACCCAAAGTGACTAGCTGTTTAAAAAACATCAGTTATCAAGTATAAGGAACACTGATCTGTATTTAGAAACAAACTTAAAGTTTAAAAAATTAAACTTGTGCTCTCTGTTGGTTAAATGTTTGTGTTTTGAAATGGACAAAAAAAGGATTGTCGGCTGTTGCTGGTGGGAAACCGGCTGGCTGTCCAATGACACCATTACTCTAATTCATTTATGGATCCTCTAACTCCTGTCCTAGCAATTTTACAACTCTGGTAAGTTAGAAACAACTCCTTGCAATGCAAATGATTATCGTCCACAATCCAAGATGAATTTTGTCTCGAAAGACTCATTGATCTTCTGGAGTAAGCACTGGTAGTGGGCTGATAAAATAATTCCAGCATACTGACTGCTTATTTAATTGTGATTCTGGAACTCCCACTTAATCAGTTGGAATATTTATGGCTCCCTCATTAGTGAATTAGCAGTTTTTGGCAGGTGTTCATTTTACATTTGTGTGGGTGTCATGATCATTTCCTATTGTATGCTCTTGTCTTACACTCTCTCAGTCTCCAGCATATTTAAAACTGATATTTATTCTTTCTTTTGCCTTACCCAGGCCCTCATCAGCCCTATAGAAGCAATGTGACTACAGCATCCAATAAAAAAAAATAAAGAGTGTAGCTGGGCATATCACCTGCCTTTAATCCCAGCATTGATTAAGTAGAGGGCTTGAACTTCTGATCATCCTACCTCTACCTACTGAATGCTGGGAGTAAAGGACATGCCTGGCTATACTTTTTTTTTAAAAAAAAATATATGCTATAGAAAAGTGAACAAAATGATTTCAGAAACTTGAAGAATTAATTCATAAGTAATAAAAACATTGGAAAATATTTGGTGGTATAATTATTTAACTGTTTATGGATAGTTTCCTTAATGAAAGCTAATCATTCAGCTTTTTTTTTATTTTGTAAGATTAGCAATTGGGTTGAATTTGATTGGTGGATGACTTAATTTGAATATTCCAATAGTCTAAGCATTAGGTGGTGAACAAATCACTCAGTGTCACTGAGTGATGCCTAGCACAGTAGGAGAGACAGATTGGAAGAATTATTAGACATCAAGTACCTGCAAAAATGGAATAATTACTGCTAAGATAAAAGATGTAAATATTTCATGAAATGTTTTATCAGAAAACTCTTTGAAACTGCAGTTCTGAAGCTTTTAAAAACATATTTATTTTCAATTATTAGATACACTGGGCTGGAGAGATGGCTCAGCGGTTAAAGCACTTGCCTCCAGTGCTAAGGCCCTGGGTTCAATTCCCCAGTACACATAAGCCAGACCCACAAGGTGGTGGCCCTGGTGCGTTCTCTCTCTCTCTCTCTCTCTCTCTCTCTCTCTCTCTCTCTCTCTCTCTCTCTCTCCTTGAAAATGAATAAATAAAATATTTTTTAATTATTAGATACACTGTAGAAGCATATTTTATAGTAGTATCCCCATTTCCCTCCTCCCTGTCCCTAAAGCACTGGGGACCCTTCTCTGTGGACACACTGGATCAGTCCATGGGGTAGGGAGTTATGAATTGCACAGAGGTAGCCAGTTTTTTTTTTCCTTTGTGTGTTGTTGCTGAGGGGGGCAGCAACTCAGTATATTCTCCCCCACTATAGCTATTATAATCTTTCTGCCCCCTCTTCTGCTCAGTTCCCTGTTTAAGTAGCCCATTTTCTAGAGTTTTGTAGATTCCTACCATTTCAAGGTTAGCCATTCCCATTATTGACAGTAACCTGATTGTTCATGAATTTATTCAATAAATATTTGCCTACTAATACATTGGTTTATAGTATTGGTGAGATGAGGGCCCAGATAAGGTAGATTAGAGGCCAGCCAGGGCTATAGAAGATCTTGTCTCAAAACAAACAAATAGGACCTGGTGTGGTGGCGCACACCTTTAATCCTACCACTCCGAAGGCACAGGTAGGAGGATCACTGTGAGTTCCAGGCCAGCCTGAGACTACATAGTGAATTCCAGGTCAGCCTGGGATAGAGCAAAAAAAACTAAAACAAAGAAGCTAGTCCCTATGTCTGGTGAAAAGCAGTTTTTGTGTAGTGGTTTGAATGTAAAATTCAAGCTCCTTAATCCCCAGGTGGTGGCACTGTTTTGGAAGGTTGTAGAAGGTTGCAGGAGGTAGAGCCTCAATGGAGGAAGGTGTCACTGGGGATGGATAGACCTTGAGGTTTCCTAGGGCAGACCTCCTTGCTAGTCTCCACCCCTGCTTGCTGATGTGACAATGTGATGCTGGCTTCCTGCTCATTCCAAGCTTTCCTCAATATTACATGCACTCTACCCTGTGGAATTGTAAGATGTTTACAGTTAGGTATTTTGATCCACTAATGAGAAAGTAACTGACACAGTGAGGAAAATAGAACTCCTTGCTAAATAACATGTTAGGATTGATGTATCACAGTAATTATGTAAATTGAGAAGAAAAGACTTCTCCATTGAGCTAGGATACCTAACCATTCCATAAAAATTTTGCCAGTGTTTTTCTGTAGGTAATTTCATATTATGGAAAATCAGTGCATCGACAACTCTCTCGAAACTTTGAAAAATGTACCTACTTTGAAAAATGTACCATTTCAAACATTTATATATGAATAACATGTTATCTTCACATAGTTATGTGATTTATTATTCCCATAAATTTCTCATTAGTGATGAGCTAAGAAATAGCTAAGAAATATAAATAGAAGCCAGGTGTGGTGTTGTACACTTAATCCCAGCACACAAGGGGGATGAGTTCAAGGCTAGCCTGGGCTACAGAGTGAATTCCAAATCAGCCTGGGCTAGAGTGAGACCCAGTTTCAAATATCAAAAAGAAACGTAAATATATCAAGGTTACCTTAAATATTTCTAGCCTCTCCAATAACATCTTAGTGTTTCATCTTCGCATGTACTAATATTGAAATGACACAGTCATCAGCATGACCCCTGGGCAAGTCTGTCTCTAATTCATGAAGCACTCTTTGTTTTTCAACCAATAATGCTGGAATCACTGAATAGCCCCATAGAAAAGAATGGTGTTGGACCTTTATTTTTAACCATATATAAAAAGTTAACATGGCTTTAAAAAAAATCTCTAAATGTAAGAGCTAAAAGTGTAAAAGAGAAAAGCGTTATGTAGAATTTAGTATTGATTTCTTGGATCAGACACGGAATACAATAAGAGAAAAAGTAGACAGATTGTAATCTATATCAAAAATAAAAACCTTTGTGTACAAAAAGGAACTATAAACATTGCTAAAGGGCAATCCATGAACTGGGAGAAAAATCTCTGTAAAACATACATCTGCTTAGTGGTTGATATTCAGGATATACAAAGACATCCTATAATCATCAACAAAAACCTGAATTAAAAGTGTGTTAAAGAGCTGAAAGACATTTCTCCAAGGAATAGCCAATAAGCACATTCAAAGAGGTTCAACATCACTAATTATTAGGGAAATGTAAATCAAAACCACAATGACCTACTACTTCACAACCAGTAGGATGGCTACAACTATATATAGAAATATAGATGGGTATATATGTATATGTGTGTGTATAGTAGCATGACGAGCACTGGTAAGAGAATGTTGAAATTGGAACACATGTGCAAATATAAAATAGCACAACTGCTAAAGAAACCAGTGTAGTAATTCCTCAAATTAATTAAATGTAGAATGACCATATGATACAGCAAATCCACTTCTGAGCATATATAGACAGAATTGAAAGAGGATCTCAAAGAGGGTCGGTCAAGGTCATGGAACTCAACAAGGAGTATAGACTGGCCAGCAAACACCAGGGATCTGCCTGTTTCCACCTTCCCAGTACTTGGATGACAAACGAGCACCCAGCTATTTTTATGTAAGTTCTGGGTCTCAAACTCAGCTCCTCAATATTCAAAGGGAAGAACTTTACCCACTCTGATAGCTCCTCAGCCGTTTAAATGTTTATTGTACACACGAACAAACATTTAACAACATTAAGTTTCTGCTCTGAAACCTAAAAGCAAAAATTAAACTCAAAGAAAGCCAAAAGAAAAAAAAAACATATCAGTGTAGACATTAATAAAATTGAAAATTTACAAAAAATCAGAAATTAATGAAGCAAAAGGTTATTCTTTGAAAATATAAACATACTTAGTAAACTACTGGAGAGGAGACATGATGTTTATTTTCTTCTGGAACATGAACCACTGGTTATCTCACTCATCTTGAAAATAATATTTTGCACCATAAGTATTGCCAAGGCAACTAGGGATATATGTTTTTGCTGATAGCTTTAGATAAAAATTTGAAAGATCTATGGATGTTCTCTGAATTGTGAAGCTTAAGTAAGAACATTTTGTGGGTATATTCAATGAAACAAATATTGGATAAGTACAATTTATGAAAGAATATCCAACCCTTGGAAATAAAGCCAAGAATGTTATGATATAAATGCAAAATGTCCCCCCACAGGCTCGTGTATTTGAACACTTGGTCCCCAGCTGATGGCACTGTTTGGAAGGTTGTAGAACTATTAGGAGATGAAGCTTGTTGGACGAAGTGGGTCCATAAGGGGCCGGCCTTGAGGTGTCATGAGCCATCCCGACTTTCTGCTTCCTTTCTGATAAGCATGTCTACCATGTTTTCCCAACATAATGGACTGTATCCCCTGAAAATGCAAGCCGAAAATAAACTCTTTCCTGTCTTAAACTGCCTCTGGTCAGGTATTTGTTCACAGCAAAGAGCAGGTGACTGATACGCTGTCCTCTCTAGGCTGTGCTGAACCAGTATCTAATGAAAGACTTCAAGGATGACTTCATGCTTTCAAAAACCAAACTGGCATAAAATTAACTTGTGCTTTACCTTGTTCTTTATTATTAGATTACAGCCTTCATGTTTGTGAAATTCAGGTTGTGTTGTAGATTTGTATGATAGGTAGTTCCAAGAATTAGCTTTGGTTTTGTTTGTCTTCATTGTGAAGTAACGAATGTTACATCTAATTTAACATTATTAAAGTGAAACCTGGGACAAAGTAGACTGGATTGGTAATTTAAGTTTAAACCAAGATTTCTTGCTTTGTCACTGTTGACAATAGGAATTCAAAAAATCAAATCAAACTCTTTCAAAATACATTTCTTGTTACATTTTCATTCAAACACAGGTTTGTTTAATCCTAAAAAAATTGTTGGAAACACAAACAAAAAACACTTTTTGAACTATTGGAACCAATATAGGAAACATTGAAGAATTAAACTTACCTTTTAATAATTAAGCTATTTTGCAAAAAAAAAGTTTATATAATGATAAAATTAGCAAACTGAGTGTTGATTTTAACTAAAATTAAATCGCTCTGATTTGTCTAAAGGATTATTTATTCAAAAAGAATATCTCTTAATGATTTTTTTAAATGCAGCAAAATCTCTTTTTCAAAATATTTTTTAATGTAAAGACTGGAATTTTCCCAGCAATTCAGGCAACCTGTGAGCCATCTCTCCAGCCCCTTTTCCAGCAATTCAAAGTGCTGAGGTCTTCTTGATATTTCTAGGAACTATGTCTGTTATGTAAACTCACAGTGAATTTTTCTTTTGAGTCACACTTTTGACAAAGGAAAACATCCCAAATAAACACAGATAATTTAGTATTTCCTTTCCTTTTTATTTTGGAAATTCTTGACTTCATATCTGTAACATATTTTTCTAAAGTTTACGCATAATGACACTTCCATGCTTAAGGACAAATTCATTTCCAGGTTCTCATAGAAAAGGAAAACAGAAGAGAAAGAAAGGACGAGAGAGCTATGAGAGGTAGCCAGCTTAAAACATATATACACTTGGCACTGAAAGGCTAGCCGCCCAAACAATGCCCGAAAAGTTGCCTGAAAGAAAACCTTTTCTACACCCACACACACAGAGAGAAAGAGGCAGCACATGATAGCTGACTTCAATAACAATTAGGTCCTTTAACCATTCCATCAAACTTCATTATTTAAAAGATGGTAACCATCAAAGTAGGGACTCTAAGGGACAAGGGGAGGTAGAAATTTCTTATTTTAAAAAGTGATTTCCAATTTAGACAGACAAGTCCAAGAACCTCGTCCCATGATTTTTTCGCCAGTTACTCTAATTTCTCTAAATGACTCATGTTGTTTCTTGTCAGAAATTCCCCATAGTGGCCACAGTCAGTCAGGTCATCCTCTGTGAAGTAAGTAAGTTTGAGAAAAGCACAGTGAAAACACATTTGGCTGAGTGTCAAAGCTGCAATACCTGGTGAGAAACTGATCAGTCAGTCCCATACCCTTAATGAACAAGGGGCAAGACCAATGGGCTTAATTATTTGATCTGATGGCGATTGGAGACAGAGTTTATCCCATGAGATCTTCTGAATTTGTCAGTATTGGAGGCTGGAGACAGAAACATCATGCTCACTCTCTGCCAATCTTCTCTCCTGTGAAGTTTTTCTTAAAGACTTGAAACAAAATGTGACAAGCAGAAAGAGAGGGAAAACACTGTGCTGATGTGAAGGCAGTTTCCTACCAAACGAAGAAAGTTCAAAGTTGATCAAAGAAGTTTTCAAAGTTGTGTCACTGTGAACAAACACCTGAAAGAGACAACATAAGGGAGGAAAGGTTTATTTTGGCTCCTGGTTTCGGAGAGATTTCAGTCCCTCATGGAGGTAAATATTTGGTGGCCAGAGTGTAGAGGAGGATCCTTACATCATGGCAAACCAGAGCCCAGGCTATACCCTTTTTAAAGGCATTCCCCCTGTGACCTACTTCTACCAGCCAGGCCCAGCCTTCCAAAGGCCCCACAGCCTCTCAAAAGGTGATATCATCAACTGTTGGGTAATTTCAAATATGTTTCTACCTTCAGGTATCTCCAAATATAGGCCTGTGGAGGACATTTTAGAGTTACACAATAGTAAGCAGATAATCAAAGGTTCGCAAAAGACAAAACATCATTCTTACGGACACACAATACATGTAGTATATGATTTTAAAAGATATATTGGACCTAAGATCCAATATAGGGCTGATCCATGAGCATGTGATTTAAGAGCCTTAAGGAAATTTATGGTTTCCAAGCAGAAGGCCAGAAAGCCTTCAGCCATGTAGCTGGGGTGAGGGGCAGGTCTCAATTGGATCTTGAGAACTCTAAGATTATCAGTTCCCTACATCTGAAAAGCCTGTTGACCAAGCAAAATTATGTTCACTAGACATACTGTAACAAGATAAGTAATGCCTTGCAATTCTTAATGCTGACTCAGAAGGGAGAGTTTAAGAATGGTGCCTGTAAGGCTGGAGTTGATAAACCTTTCATGGTATCAACCTAAAGAAACAATCAACAAGAGATTCTTCAAGCAGTAGAATCTTCTGGAAATAACAGTGTATTGAGATGGGAATGCACGGTGCCTTAGCACACTGTGGGCGATTTTCTTTTTAAGGTTTAGAGAGACTTTATTAGATTAATAGAAGGAAAGAAGAGAAAGTACAGAGATCTCCCATCACGAGGGGGAAAATCTCACGTGGCTTACCAGAACCTAGAGGTTTAGAAGTCTGCAATGGCCAGCCAAGAAGAGAGTAATTTGCCTTTACCTCATGTATGAAACTCTTGGTAGTATTTCCTGTCTCATGCTCCAGGTAAGCCAGAGAGACAACTGATTGGTCTGGGCTCAGGAAGTCATGTCTGACCAACCACAATGCCAGCAGACTTCCCATTCCAAGTCTAGGGAGGGACTCACATGGAAAAACAGGTAAGCCAGATTTTTCTATGGATCTCTGGCACAGCAGAGACTGCAAAAATAAGCCCAAGGACATTTTTGCTTTTTTACTTTCAAGGCCTAGTCACCCTAAACTGCCTCAACCTGAAGAATTAACCCTTCAAGCTGAGTGGGGTCCTTGGGTGTGGGAGTTGGGGAAACTTCTCTAGTAGGACTAAGGGACCCTGAAAGCGTATTGGTGGAGTGAAGGGAGACAGTCCCTGAAGAAAATATTGAGAAAAACCAAATCAAGAAGTTAAGGGAGATCTCAGAATGTACCCTCTAATCCATCCTGGGGCTGGCCAGGGCCAAAGTTGGTACCAAAGTGCCACTGGGTGTCATGAGGGGATGCCCAGTGTACTTCTGGTCTTGGGACCCATTTAGTAGAAAACCATTCTAATGGTTAGAATATCATATCTTGGCATAAAGCAGAAGGGACTCATCATTGTTACCAACATAAGGAAGCCTCTCTTGACTCAAGTAATTTCTCGCCATAGTCATTCATATATATACATTTAGATTTGAGAATAACCATTCTGATGTCTATGATTGTGTTTTCTTTAATAGTAAATTTACAATTTTTAAAAATTAATACTTTTATTGTGAATAAGTATATACATTGTATGGGCAAATCTTACAAAAGTGTCCCCATTTCTCTCTTCTCTGTCCCGTACCCACTGGGGTCCTTCCTCAGTGCACATACTGAATCTGTCCATAAGGTAGGGGGTATGAACTGCACCAGAGGGAGCCAGTTTTCCTTTGTTTCTTCCCTCTTTGTGTATTTTTGCTGAGGGGGGGCGATGTCTCTGGATATTTTCCCCCATCATGGCTTTTACATTCTTTCCGCCCCCCTCTTCCGCACAGTTCCCTGAGTCATGGTGGGTGAATTTTAAGTCTGCTTTATTGTTGAGATCTTAAGTATCTCTGGACCTTTGCCCTGGGTTGTGCTGGGTATCGTTATTATAGAACTATAACTACTAAGAGACCCAAGTTGCCAAAAGGCCTTGTCTATTTTCCCTTTTGGAAAGTTTTTATTGTAACCCTGTATTTTTGGTTATACATTTCTCTCTGAATGTTGAAGACCAAGCAGTCAGCCAAAATGTAATCAAGTATTTACTTTTGCGGGTTACAAATGTCTCTTCTAAGATTTTAGGGACCGGGGAGGAGCTCTGTGGCTTCTCCAGCAATGGGTGTTGTCAGTTAAGATAAGTCAAGGCTGTGCTGACCATGTGGCCTTTCCCCTATGGGAAGCCTGGAGGACTACATTTTTCCTCAATTGTGACTCTCCTGTCTCAGTCTGTACACTCATTTTCTTTGTTTCTGGTCTTCCGTGTCCTCCCTGATCAGGAGGACCAGTGACTTACCAGAGGACCAGTGTCCCATCATCTCCAGTGGCCTTGGGACTTGGGAGCTGAGGCCAAAATATTGGCCTTTTTAGCTCTAATGATTCTAGTTGGCTTTAGCTTCTACATAGGTTGTTGGAACCCTTAGAAAGGAAGTTGCACCAACCATGAAGGGTATATGTAGCACATCTGATTAGTGAAACATATCTCGTTAAAGAAGTCATTTTGTCTAACCTCTAAGTTTAGTTATCCTGTGACAATGTAGGCCATATTTGAAGCATGGAAGGTAAACACATCTTATCCTTTAAATATCTAGTAGCTATAAACACAGGCAGAACATATAATCAGTCCCCAAAATACTGTTCCTATTACCAAATACAACCCAATTGATTTAACTGAGAAACCATCAGGAAAAGACAGTAAAACAGCATTTGTCTTAGCACCTGTGTTTGAAAACATACCAATTACCCAGAAAGGAGGCAAACACGACAGAGCCTGAAGTCATTTTCCTCAGATGAAGACCGTTATTTGAGCTTGAGGCTGTACCCTAAAGTAGGGAAAATGTCTTTAAGCAATAAACTTGTGATACCTCAAATGAGACTGTTATTTAAACAAGATCTTGATTGAAATTATTTGGTGACATAAAATAAAGCAGAACCTTGTCATTGTTGAACTAAAACATCTGAGTTCTAATATAACCCTTCATAAATCTGTTTTGAAAAATAAAAGGCTGACAACCAATGTCGTTAGCTTATTCTTGGATAGCAATTAATCTAATGTACATTAGGAATCTTTATTAACATAAAACAATTTTGTTTTACCTATGACTTAAATTTGATAAATCTCAGGCAAGATATTTTATCATATTTTACCTAATAGGAGAATAAATGTCACATGACTGAAATTAAATCATTTAAACTTATATGATAAACCTAATGATCACCATTTGATCAAATTAGCATGAGCAAATTAAAAACTATCTTTAAAAAAAAACCACAAAGTTTTTAAGGTATGAGAACCTTGTCTTGGAAAATTAAACACTAATAAGTGAACCTTTACCTTAAAAAAAACTTAGTTTTCCCAATAGGTAAAATCTTGGCATTTAGGACAGGTTCTCACTAGGGCCTGGCAGAGTTTTTTTTTTTCTGTTAGTACAGTTTTTACAAACATGTTCCAAAAAGAAAGCAGACCTTGGAGGTGCCTTTTTTGAAGGGACCCTTTCCTGAGCGACCTTCTCTCCTGGTGATATTTATTTTTTTCTCTCTTTTTGAAAATTTCCCTTTCTGTTTCCCTTTTGTCTCTTCCTGTCTCCTTTCTTTCTCTTTTGACTTACCAATTATAACAAACAGAATGTGCAGCCTGGAGCAACTATTTTAAACTCTTCTTTGGTTCAGCCACCATTTTTTGTAACTTCTTACAAATATCAAGTGTTGACTGAGTTAAGAATTTATCCTTAAGAATTTCCTCCTTCATAGTATTTTGGAGTTACGTCGGTATGTTTTTCTGATTGTCTCCTTGTGCCTCTAGAGAAAGGCAATGGGCATTTCCTGTTCTCTCCATCTATATTGTATTTAAACTGCCCCATGTTGGTCATTTTTATCTTGGCCAAGCCTTTTGACAATAGAAAATTAAAGCTTAGTGGATCTAAAAGAGCCCAGTTCTCCAGGATAGTGGAGACTTTGAGGCTGTCTTTGAAGCCAATTGTCCCATCTGAAATGAAATGAAGGAAAGGGAATAGAAGAGTCAAGAGTCGGGCTGTGTCCAAGCCTATCTGGAATATTCTAGTTGGAGGGGCTCATCCCTCTAGAACTGGATTTGGGAGAATTTGCGTGTGTCCTTCCTAAAGGAGCCTTAACCCAGATTCCCAGGCTTTCTTCCCAATCAAAGGGGGCACATAGTGAGGTCTGTGTGCATCCTGGAACAAGAAAGGTCTGAAATAGGATACCCGTGTTCATCCTAAGTGGCCAGCTTCTAAACTGGAATTCCTCCAGACCTTCTGCCAGCCCCCAGTGTACTTCTGCCAATAACAACTACTATTACCATTCATTAAAAGTACCAGTGAAGCCAGGCATGGTGGTGCACACCTTTACTCCCAGCACTTAGGAAGCTGAGGTAAAAGGGTCACTGTGAGTTCGAGGCCACCTTGAGACTGCATAGTGAGTTCGAGGCCACCTTGAGACTGCATAGTGAATTCTAGGCCAACCTGGGCTAGAGTGAGACCCTACCTCAAACAACCAAAAACAAACAAACAAACAAAGAGTGTCAGTGAAATAATTCCTTCTTATTAATCATGTTGCAACATCCAGTAAATTTACAATTTCCTTTTATCAACATCATATAGAACTCCTATTAAGACATTAATTTAAAAATGGATATGACTGTAAAAGGGAAAAAAGAGAAAAAAAGAAATATTAGGTGTTTTAAGGACTTAATCATCTGATTCCCTTAAGAGTAGCTCTACAGTAATACCTGTTTTTATTATGATATATATTCTAGGCAAGACTGATGGTTGTTTTTCTTAATGATTTTATAACCTGAGCAAATATATGACTCAGTCTACCCATTTAATCTTTTTTGTTTGCTTTTTTAAAATTGTTGATATCTTTATTATCAATAATTAGATACATTGTATGAGCAAATCTTATGATGGTACCCCGATTTCCCTCCTCTCTGTCCCCAACCCACTGAGGGCCCTCCTCGGTGTGCATACTGGATCAGTCCAAGGGATAGGGAGTTATGAATAGCACAGGAGGTAGCCAGATTCCACAACCCCCTTTGTGTGCTTTTTCTGAAGGAGACAATGTCTCTGGATATTCTCCCCCACCATGGCTCTTACAGTCTTTCAACCCCCTCTTTCACTCAGTTCCCTTCATCATGGTGCGTGAGTTTTAAGTCTGCTTTATTGTAGAGATCTTAAGTGTCTCTGGACTTCTGCTTTGGTTTGTGTTAGGTATCTGTTTCTGTCTCCATTGTCCTTTCATGGGCTATCTCTGTGGATGTGATAGTTTTATTTAGGTTATTTAGGAGCTTTATCTGCTCTGGGTTAAGCTGTGACAGGTGGTAGATGTCCAGGAATTCATCCATTTCTTCCAGGTCCTCCAATTTTGTGGAGTAGAGGTTTTGGAAGTATGACCTGATGATTCTTCCAATTTCATTGGGGTTTGTTGTGACTTCTCCCTTTTCATTTCTGATTTTATTGATTTAGGCCTTTGTTGTTGTTGTTGTTGTTTAATTGATTGGCCAAAGGTTTACCAATTTTATTTATTTTTTCAAAGAACCAGCTTTTTATTTCATCTAATTTTAAATGGTTGTCTTCATTTCCATTTTATTAATCTCAGCTCTGATCTTAATTCTTTTCACCTTGGGCTCCTAAGGTTGGAGTATTCTAGTTTTTCCAATGCCTTTAGGTGGGTGGTTAGGTGATTACTTTGAGATCTCTCTGTCTTTATTATGAAGGCATTTAGTCCTATGAATTTTCCCCTTAGGACTGCCTACACTGTGTCCCATAAGTATGTTGTGTTTTCATTATCATTTACTTCTAGAATATTTTAAATGTCCTTTTTGAATTCTTAAATGACCCATTAATTGTTTAAGAGCATATTGTTCAGTCACCAATAGTTGGGATGAGCCCCTTCCCTTGTGGGACTAGGGGTCCTAGGTTGGGGAGTCTCAGCTTGAATTGGTGTGTGTGTGTGTGTGTGTGTGTGTGTGTGTGTGTGTGTGTTTATGTTGGTTTCTGCCCATTCCTGGATAATGGTCTAGTCTTCTTGATGTGAGTGCCAATACAAGTTTTCATTGGGTATGCATGGCATATTCTGTTCTGTGTACCAGTAGGGTTTGGGAGAGTATTGTAATCACATATGGTTCAGTTGCAGAGGTTATGGTTGTACCAACAGTTCTGGGCTAGTGTCTGGTATGCTATTAATATATTATGGGAGTCAGAGATCTTCTCTGGCTGTAGTCACTACTGTGACTTGCTACCAGGGCTGAGGGGTTTTCAGAGCAGACCTCTTCCTCTTCCTCCTCTGTATCCCAGCTGGGTGGGTTTTAGAGACCTCCCTATTACCCCTCTGACAGATTTCCGCCTGAGAGCTTTTGACCTCTACTTATAATTGGAGTGAGGCCCTCTGGGGGTTGCTGTTAGGCATGATTCACCCGGAACAATGCTACACCACTAGGTTTAAACTCAACATGTATCTCTCCTGTCTAATGCATTCTGTCCTGAGGCAGCTTTGATCATTCATCAGATTGGAGCACCCTGCATCTGAATGTTCAGGCAGTGAGCCACTGCAAAGGCCTCATCCCCACTTGGAGAACTGCAGATACTATCACCTTTGTTTCCCCTGGAGCTACAGTCCCCAAAAGGCCCTGTGCTCTTGACCAACCTGGAGCTCATAGGACTGGGTTCAACCCTTCCCCTATAGGGGAAGTGCTGTGCCCTCAGGGAGCATCAGTCCCCTCGTCCCTGCACTCTACTGACCAGCTCCCTCCCTCCCATACACAGCATAGGTCATCAACTTTCTTAGGTGTGTATAGACCTGGGTGAAGGTGGCTGAGTTGCACCTGCTTTCTCTTCTTGTACCCGCAGCTCAGGGGGCTGGGCGGATGCCTTCACTGCCAACTCTGCGTCTCCCTGTAGGCTAACAGGAAGGTGATGTCCTTGGTGCGAGTTCCTGCTCAAGCTGGAGCTGGGACTGGGCTGTCTTCCTTGTCACAGTTCCCACTGTATCAGCCTCTGATACAACTAATCTAAGCATTCCTTGGCCCCCAAAACTGGGGAGAGAGGAAAAAAGAAAAAAAAAAGCAAGAAGGAGGAACACCCTCATGCCCAACCTTTTTCCCCTAGAGGCAAAGCTCCGGGTGTGGCTAGAGGTGCCTAGAGCTGCAGCTGGGACCCACTGTCTGGTTGTTTGTGTGAATTCTCTACCTATCTCCTACTTTTCTACTGGGTTAAAATTTCCTTACACCTATTCAGTTTTTAGACTGATGGTATGCTTTCCTATTGTTATATATTTATCTCCCTTCTGCCTGCAATAGTGTGGCTAGCACATAGCCATCTTCCCAGAATCCTCCTACCCATTTAATCTTTTCCTGTTGGTTTGAAACTCTTTCTGACAGAGGTGGCTATAGACTATCATAAGAGAGTAATCATAAAAAGTACCAAAGTTATATGCTGTTTGTTACTCCCTTTTCCTTGTCAGAGACAATTAACCATTTTGTTCCTGGAAAAGGTCTAGAGGAAACATGGCTTCAACTTGCTTGGGGTCTGAGAGGAAGGGGACATCAACCCTTTCCCTGGAGGCCAACTTGTCACTAATTTAAATAGCATATGACAGTTTACCAATTATAAGTAAGAACAAGAGATGACAGAGCAGAGAGCTAAGCATCCCAGTATCTCTTGTCCTATTTTGAAACTGTTCATCTGTTTTTACCTAGGAAATTTATTTTCACCATTTGTAATACACAAGCTCATAGGATCTTGTCTGTTTCTAATCTGTTTAGACTCCTCCCCAAAGGATGTAAATTACATTTGTGTTCATGACCTTGTGACTCAGAACAAGACCTGTGTCTAATTTAAGTCGGATTCAGATTAAGTCTGTGTCCCTTTATAAAAATAAACTCACTGGCATAGTATCAAAGACTTAACCATCCTATCAATGGAAATCTTCAGTGAAGGATCCTTAACAGACAAACAATTTAAGATACATGACCACCAGGCTTAGGAAAGACATTTAAAAAAATGAGGAGAATCACATATGAAACAATAATCTTTGGCCACAAGATTAGTTACAAAAGTGTTGCCAGCCCAAGGTTGAACAGACAGTTGCTGGCAGATGTCCTTGTAGAAGTAATTTATAAAATAAGGTTGTGGGGTTGGGGAGATAGCTCAGCAGTTAAAGGCACTTGCTTGCCTAGGTTTGCAAATGAACTCCAGATGCCTGTGCCACTTTGTGCATCTGGCTTTATATGGGTACCGGGAAATTGAACCCAGGTCATTAGGCTTTTCAGACAAGTGCCTTAACTTCTGAGCCATCTCTCCAGCCCTACTATATATTTTTTGCAGTGCTAGGGATTGAAATTAAGGCCTGGAAAGTACTAGAAAAGCACCTTACTACTGAGATATTTTAACACCCCCAATGATATTTAAACAGGAAAATTCATAATATGCTAAATAGCAATTTCAAACCTCCACACAATTTTATTAAAATACAAGAACTTCTTGCTTATGAGTAATGGATTCTAGAGTTAGAATTGTTCTGGATGCATTGATACCACGGGGCTTATAAGAACCTTATCTATTTTTATGAATATGATAATCTTGTCAAGGCTTCTACACTAACCTTGTCACTCTGTTGACTTATTTGGATCCCAACTCAATTTTTTTAGCATATCGTTTTAATAAGAAATATTGCATTGAGCTTTAGGGACATACATATACATGTCCAATCACATATACACCACCTAAAACAATGTATTGAGAAATAAATGTGTTTTATGGAGTTAGGAGTATTATAAAACAAGAGTCATATAATAGGGAAAATTTTATCCAAGAAAAGAAATCAAGTATATGCCTTATATGTGCCTTATGCAGCATATTAGGAAATATGGGCCTTAAATGCATAGACTTGAACTATGTAAGAACCTATCCTCCAACCCTCTCTGAAAGGTATAACAATTATTAACTAAGACTTGGGTTTTTAACTCATTATTATGTAAAACTCTGACTGTTGATATTAAACATTATTCTAGGAGCTGGGGAGCTAGTTCAGTTCACAAGCAAAATAATAGTTGTACTCTGTTTTATAAAAAGTTAGGTTAGAGAATTATTTAGAACTTATAACTGACTTGTGGTGGTCACTCTTTTCCTTAAGAGTGTTGTGACCAGTCTTTTTGACAGAAACAAAAATTAATTTTCTTATTAAAAGAGACCAAGCAAATACCTTTAGAAATTACTGTATGTAGTATAGAAATTTATAATTGGAGCTTTTGCCAAAATTTAGGAGTAGATCCTTTATTTATTCCAAGAATGCCAAATGAGTATAACCATTGATAAGTACTTCTAACCAATGAAGAGTCTGGTCCTTAACACAGACTTATATATAAAACACTTTCTATGGTATTCCCCCCCCCTCTTTTTTTTATTTATAAGCAAGCAGAAAACATATAACATTTACAGTAGTTAATGTCTCTAACCATTGAGCAATAGATGAAAAACACCTTATGTCTTTCTCTTTTTGACTCAGTTTACCCATATGATCATGGACTTTAGTACCATAAAAAAAGTTATACATCTCCTTGTGTTGTGATTTCCCTTATATTCATCATTATCCAAAGGGCCAGTCTGGTTTATGATGACGCATAGGGAAATATGTCTGTTTCTGGGGCTTGGCGTTAGGAGAACTCTGTCCTAAAGTCAAAGCCAGTTGAGCACATTAATATTTGTCCTTTCTATTGTTTAGTTCATGATTGTGAACCAGCACAAATAGTTGACTTTTATAGAAAAACTGGCATCTAACATGTATTTGTCTATAGAACATAGTTATTTGTCCTATATAGAATTAAGAGAAATTGTACCAAATTGACTTAACTTTTATCTAATAGTAGAAAACATATACTCCAGTATCAGAAGAATTAGACATTTCTTTGTATGTAACACCTCTATGAATGTAATTTTAAGAAAACTGACAATCCATATTTTTAATAATATTTATCAGCACATATTTATAAATTTTATAATCTATGGATATAAGCTATCTCCTGTTAGTAATTTTATGATGCACATTTTAAGAGTATAGGCAAAATATAATGATCCCTGAGATAAGTTATAATTAACACATTTACTATATCTGAAAATGATTTTTTGTTACCTTTAAAACATTGGAATATATGACAAATCACCTTTGGTAGAATTTTCAAAACTGATCTAGGTAGGCTGAAAAAACCATTAAGTCTATAGCATAGTTAGTAGAAGTAACAAAACAGTTTTACAACCAGAAAATTGCCCTTGAATAGCCTAAAAGGGGGAATCTTTTTATAAACCCAGTAAACATATCTGTGATCCCCCTGCCTCAGCTCTATAAGTGATAAGAATATCACATGTCTCACAAGGCTTAACTCATTCTGAATAAATGTTTAATAGAGAAAAAAATTACAAATTGACTAGAAATCAAATTAATTGAATTTAAAGTTAAGTAAATTTGGTACCAACTTTTTATTTATCAAGAATTTAAAAGTTCATATTTAGCTGGTCTGTAAGTGAACATGTCTGCAGGGCAGAGCGGGAAGGCCTTTTCTTTTGTCCCCACTGATGTTATCATCCTTTACTAAAGCCTCATGGGATCTTAGTTGCCAGCAGGCTGAGGCCTGGAGACTTCTCAGCTCAACATGTGGGAAGGGATAGCCTCACCCTACTGAAGAATCTACCTTGACTGGTTGTGGGTCTTGAAAAAAACTGGAAAAGTGAAGTCTCAGTGAAGGGTAGGCAAGTGGGAAGACAAAATAGTTTTTTTAGTCTATTTAGGCAAAAAGGCAAAAACCAAACTATCCAGCAAAAAGGCGAAAACTAAACTATCCAGGTGCTTGTCTCTCTCCAGACAAAAGGCTTTTGGTACTCCCTTGGGGGAAGTCCTCTAACGTGCTTGAGTGGTCTTGGCTGCCCCCATTGTCCCCAGACACAAGGGACTAGATTTCTGAGAAAGTGGAAAAACTTTTTTTTTTTTCGTTTCTGTTCCCAAAAAGTTATTGAAATTATAACAAAAAGTTATAAAAATATCTTCTGGAATATTTTATTCCTGGCAAATTCACCATGATGTAGCAGGGTGAGCTGAGGATTAGAATTTAGATAATACCCAGAAAAAATTCAATGAACCCCAAAATTTAAAGAGTACCCAAATTCTTGTCTACAAAGTACAGGAAACTCAGTATGGTAGTTTGACCGAATGTCCTCCGGTAGATTCAAAAGTGTATTAAAGATTTGTCTCCAGCCTCCTGGCTGGAGGAGGTTTCACCTTAGCCAGGCCTCCTAGCATGTTTCTAAGGTGGATGTAAATTCCAGTGATACATATGTAAAGAGCATTTGAAGCTGAAGTCTGGCAGTCCTGCTCTTTTGTTAGTTGGAGTTAGAGTGTGCTTGCTTACTTTGGAGGTGCTGGGTCTCTCTCTCTTTCTCTTTCTCTTTATTTTTCTCTCTCTCTGCTTGGACCTGTGAAAGGGGGTCAGCCTCTTTCACCATTCTGGAACTTCTCCTGGATCTGTTGCTTCAATAAATACTTTCCTCCCAAAACTGTGCCTGGTTTGGAGATTCATCCCAGCAGCGTGTGGCTGACTATGACACTTCTCAGTGGTTTCTTCAACATATATCAAAGTTGCCCTGGGGAAACAGAAATCTCATGCTAGCTGGGCATGTCATGTATGTGTGTGGTGTGTTAACTTCTCCTGGGGAGACATAAATAATTGTCTATTAATCCCCAGATGAGGCACCAACAACAGAACAAAGACACAGTTCCACCTAAAGCAAGTTTAGTGAACCCATGAGTTGGCTGGGGTTTCTTACAGGGGTTATTTATCAGGAGCATGGACCACTCTAAAGTAGCAGCAGCATGGAAAAGCCCACCCTGGCGTCAGTGATGGCTCTGTGAAGCTGCAGCTCACTGCACAACTTGTAGACAGCTCAGCTTTCAGGAGACTCTCTCCTCACCAGCAGTTCTTATATAAAAACCTTGGGGAGGGATCTTGTGAATCTTGTAAGTTTCAGGAACTTCCTGAGCCTTGGGAAGTGATTACATCCTGAGCTTTGTGTGAAGTGTTTATTTCTTGAACTTAAGAAGCTTAGGAACTTTCTGAGTCTCAATAAGCTAATGTTTTAATTTGGAACTTTCTAACCTCCCCAGCCTCTAGAATGAAATGTTTCAATTTGGAGGATATTGCTATATAAGAGCCTATGATTCCAGATATTTTGAAGACTAAGGCAAGATGATCACAAATTCAAGGCAAGATTCTGTCTCAAAAAGGGCTTGGGATGTAGCTCAATGCTATGGCACTTGTCTAGAATGAGGGAGGCCTGGGGTTTATCATCAATACTGAAAGATTCTGCACACGTGCATGCGCATGCGTGCACGTGCACACACACACACACACACACACACACACACACAGTGTACATATCACTGGTGATACTATTTAAGGTGATAAACACTCTGGCCAACTCACCAGGCTCCTCTTCTCAACTAGGCCTCAGCCTGGGCCCATAAACACTTGAAAAAACACTGGCATAGTTTCTAAAACTCAAGGCCGTGTGTGTCTGTAGGATGACTCCAGCCTTGCTTAATATTAAAATGCTTGCCAAGAAAACTCAAGACTACCAAAGCATTTACTGAAGAAATAAAGCACTGTTGCATCATATCCCTGAAGATAGGACCCTTGTCTCCAGCACCTGTGCAAAGATAGGGGCCAATCTTATCTTGGATTAGCTCCAGTTATCAGCCCAGATAGATTTCACATAGACTGTGCCCCTCTCAGTCAAGCAACAGTTTTTGTTTTGAGGCAGGGTCTCACTCTAGTCCAGGCTGACCTAAAACTCACTCTGTAGCCTCAGCATAGTCCCAATCTCACAGTGATTGCCCTAACTCAGTTTCCCCAGTGCTGGGATTATAGGCTTGAGCCACTGCATCCAGCATTTCGCTCTTGTAACATTCACACCTCCACTAACCTCCAGCTCATTTGCCTGTCCCTTTCAATGTATTAAGGGCCCAACTGTGCCACAGAGGCTGAGTTCTGTTCATACCATACTTTTCCCTTCTGCAACACATACTACTGATTTAAAACCTGTCCTACCTCTGTAAGGGGTGTTCGGCTTTGCTTTTCTTTCACAAAGGTAAAGAAAAGAAAGTGAGTTGAGCTGGGGCAACCTGATAAATAATTGTTATCTACTACTGTTTCATGTAAGTATAAGATCAGAGACGCTATAGAATAGAAACAATCCATTGGATTGCAGGGAGCTAGGGCTCAAAATGTAGAGTGTTTGTCTTTTTATGTAAATTGTACCAGGCCTCCTGCAGTGATTTTTCACCTCAGAAACTTTATGCATTTCTTTATTCTTCAGCCAATGTCCCAGCAAGCAGTGTGTGAGTTCTGGAGTAGATCTGAAACTCTGAGGCCAAGACTCTGAACAGCTTTAATAATCTTCAGCCTAATTCCCTCAACTCTCTAAAGCAAAGGAGTTGTTAATTTTGCTTAGGTGCAAAAGCAATTTGACACTAACTCTTTCTCTTAAAGATTTCCCCACAATCCAAGATAGATTTTCTTTTCTTTTTAAGTGATCTGCAAAGCTCCCTGCTTAGCAACATATACATTTAATAATTTGGGGGGACGATAATGAGGATGACTTGGTGTGATATCTTTTTAACGAGCCCTGTTTCTCTCTGAGGAAGCTCTGAGCTCTGGTGCTTATGAGCCATATTTTTAAATCAGTCAGAAACACTTATTGATCGCCCTCTGTGTGTTGATATTATTGACAATTTAAAAGAAAAACAGAAGGAAAAGACTTGGACTTCAAAGAGTTTCTAATAGCTTTTTGTAATATAGAACACTCCTAAGGAGGCAAAGCCTAGGTGACATGCTGCAGGCATGCATCAGCTTCGGGGCATTAGGTCAGTCTATAGGAGAAGGAAGGAAATGAGAACTTGAAGAGACTATAAAAATGAAATTGCCTCCAAAGCAATCCTGTGGCCAACAAGTCAAATGGATCATATCCAGCAGAGACTAGAGAAACCCATTCAAAATTATACCTCTTACTAACCACAGGTCTTGATCCAACTATCAATCCAATGAAAAATTTTCAGATTGAATATCACTGCCCTCCTTGAGAGACTTCTAATATCAACGGACGATGTCCAGACTGTGCAAGACAATACAACTCTGACCCACACTGCTGCAGCAACTGAACAATCCCAAGACTTGATCAGTTCTCCATGTTCTTCATCCCAGCTGCCAACTCCAGACCAACCAGAGAAAGCGAATATGCCACTGAACGAATCCCCCAGGACAGGTCACTTCTAGCCAGCTCACCTCTAGTTTCTCTCTCCTAACATCCTCCAATCAGAGCACCCTCCCCCCTCACCACCACACACACTGTAAAGCTTCTCTGATTGTCTTGGAATATCAGCCTTAGACAAGTGACGGTGACCTGCTCCTTTGTGACAGCAAGGTCTGAATGAATGCCCTTTTAATAATGTCCTTGCAATTGTCTTTTATTTGCAGTTTTATTGGACACCTAAATACACTGGACTGCCTGATGCTGTGGCCTCCAGCCTTCAAACAGGCACACTACTGCCAAGGAGGTCCCTGTACCTGACTTCACCAGCACCGAGGACAAGTGAGCATGGAGCCTGAACTCTGCTCTGTTTGTGTACAGCTCCACAGCTGTTCTGTGTGCTAGGCACATTTTATCACTGGTTCCCACTTGTTGGCTTCATTTTTGGAACAAGAAATTCTTCACTCTCCTTTATGACTTTTTTTTTCTGTGCTGTGCTGTCTAGAGCATCTGTTGTGGGGAGAATCACAGATCAGACATGAGCAAAGATCCTTTAAGTCAGTTATTCATCAGATTTCACGGGACTGCTGGAAATTGGAAGATTTTACTGGACAGGTATCCATTTGGACAAACTATGTAGTCACTAAAAACTCGTCATTTTCTCCTTCCGTCTTGACATTATATTTCCAGAGGTTGGCTTATGAAGAGTATTGTATCATCTGGTTTTCTCCCCGAGGGCGGAGAGAAGGGTCAGGGAGTTGTAGGACCTGATGGTTCAGATTAGGGAACCCAAACTTGAGCTGCACAAAGGTCCCATTCCTACTGAACTCCCAGCTGTCACACAGTCACCTATACCTGTGTCCTCCCTTCCCTAGCACCACACCTCACATGTGCTCTGGTTCCAGTCCTGATGCTTTCCGAGATCTTTACATGGCATAACTTTACCAGGAATGGATTGTACCCCGAGTGACCAGTCTGGGGAACATCTGACTGGACAGAAACTTTTCACTCAGGGCATGCCTCTGGAAAGAAAAGGAATTCCAATTCCTTAAATGAATTTTATTGCTTTTAGGGGGTGCAATTTCTCTAGCCCCTAGGACAACATTGATTCACTGGTATGCAGAAACTTCTAAGTCAAATTCTGAATCAAAAGTTGTTTTACTAAAAAATTCCTTGGCCAAAGATAAGTGCTAGCAGAAGTCTACTAGACATTTCCCAGGATAATTCTACCCTCCTTGACCTCCAGTTGCCTCCAGCTCCCCATCTCCTCCTCATCCTCTGATCTCTTCTTCTGCAACTCCACACACTCATTCTTCTTCCCCTGTCCTTTTGCCAACAGAACTACAAAGAGCCTGACATACATAGCACTTTTTTTTTCTAAACCTTATCCCTTCCATGAGACAAGCATGGAGAAAACAGTAGAATTTAAACTTTGGACCCAAGGTAAATTGAGAGATAGGATGAAGGATTTCTCTAAACCCAAGCGAAATCAGCAAACATTCATAAATAAAATCATAATTCTGTGGGATGATATACCTGACTTGTACACATGTTGCTCAGACCTCAGATGCTAAAGCCTGCTTGGTAGAATTTCACTGGACCAACTCAACAAGACCCCTTTTCAGACAAGAGACAACGTGAAAGCCCTAGAAAAGTCTGACAGCCACGCCTAAATCATTTCAGGAAAAAACTGATTGGACCACAATAGAACTATCTATAGCGTTCCCTCTGTGATGATGAGATTGGGAAAGATTTCAGGACAGAAAACACCTCTGACAGGATTGGAAAGCCAAAGATGTGCGCCGTCACAGAAGCCTTTCATCTCCTGCTGTCATAGCAGTTCACCTGAGCTTGGAGATGTAATTCCAAACCAGATGTTAGAATGTGAAACAGTCCATTCATTGAATTACCACAGCTGGCAGAACACGAAAAAAGGAGACAGGACCACAAATAAACTTGAGACTCTGCAGGTCGCACAGCTAAACAGGACCAAGTCAGCAATCCCTATGGACAAAGACCCTCCAGTGTTTATAAACTGAAGGGGCATTGGAATAAGGGTTGTCTCCTCTTCCAAGAGAAAAACAAACAGGGGTTGAGGAGATGACTCAGTGGTTAAAGGTACTTGCTTTTAAAGCCTGCTGCCCTGGGGGCTCAAATCCCCGGCAGCCACATAAAACCAGGCACAAAAAGTGATGCAAGCATCTGGTGACTACAGCATCAAGGTACACACACACACACACACACACACACACACACACACACACACACACACACACACAAAGTAAATAAAACGTTTCTTAATTCAGATCAATGAGGGAGCCCCACAGCCTTCCTCATCAACCCTTGGTGGGAGGGATCTAAAGCTCACGAGTTCTCTTCATCAGTTCCTGGTAGAACGACCACTTCTCTTCCTTCATTTAACTGTCACCTTTGCTTGGTTTGATCTCTCCCTTATGGAGATTTCTCACAACCTAGCTCTTCACTATAACTTCGGGGCCCTGGACCATGATTTTATGTTTATTCTGATGACATCCCTGCAAATTCAAATAAAAATCATAAAACAAAATGTACATCAGGAAGGCACTTTCTTGAGGTTCTAGAGAGTTCTGTTTTACTACTGGGAAGGTAGATGGAACCCAGATCTGAAACTATGTTGAGATTCATCTTTTTGATTGAAGATTTTAATGAAAATTTCAATGTTCTGAAATTTCTAATTCCTAGGGTAACAAACTTTGTTTTCATTGAAGAGACTCCACTATACCAGATTGGCAATTATTACTACAGGTCACACATATTTATGATTGACTGCAAGGTAGGTATTACTCTTGATAATTTTTCCTATCACTAAGCAATAGAATCTACTTGTTCTTTTTTATTATAATTATAATTGCAGGAGCTCTTTTGCCATGTCCATGGAATGCAGCAGAGATGGCATCATATACATTAAGAGCCTGGGCTCCTACTCATGCCTTCTGTTTGATGAAACAGAAGTTTGATGTTAGATGAAAACCCAATGAGCAACTGAGCCGAGAGAGCCTCCTGTTGGCACCCATCATCCCACAAACCTGAGCCTAGCAGTGGTCAGATCTCAGCCCAGAACACAAAACCATCCAATGGAGTCCAAGCCCAAACCATTTGACCAGATTGCAAAATCGCAGCTAAAGAAATATTATTTTAAGTGTTTAAGTTTGAGAATGGCTTGTTCTGTAAGAAAAGCCATTATCTCCTTTAATTAATATCAAAGTTTCCCTGTAACAATTCTCTTCTTTTATATCCTAGTTTCCTTGGGGCTTTTGTTGTTCTTTCCCTGATGTATTGAATCAAATACTTCATTTCATTTGCTATTTCATCATCAGTACAGGATCAAGAGTTCTACATGAAGCCCTTTGCTATTTTGGGTTTAGCTCTACTTTGGATTTTTATCCGCTATGTCATAGTTTCCATTACTCCCTGGGTGCTTGACTATTTCACTTTAGAAATCTCATTTCCCCTAGAGATGCTCTTAAAGGGTGTTTATTATTATAGAGCAAGTAAGTTTATCATGTCTTCTTTGTTATTGATTTTACTTTTGTCACCTCTTAGACACATAGTGTACTTGCTAAATTCACTTGAAAGCTTTCCAATTTTTACCAGTTTAGTTTCAGATCAATTTGTAAAATTATTCTATGAGTGTAAGAAAGTAAGAAATGTTTAGAGTGATAGATTATAAAATACCTTTATTTGCATTGGTAATTATTCTCTCTAAAAATCTCTGTTCTTAGTTATTTAGTAAATAAATATAAGTGATTTTATATAAATTTTATTTTTAATGTTATATTATCTTTTGTTGAATCCTTTTGGGTTCTACCACCTTGATGCTACGATCCTCTGGTTTTACTTTGATATTTGCCTGATATATCTTCCTCCATCCCTCCATTTTTAATTGGGTTCTTTTAGTCAATGTCAGGGTTGATTTTATTTCTTAAACATAAGGGTCTTTCTTTACATGAGGGAATTAAACCAAATAAACTAACCATTTTTGTTTTGTTTGATCCAACTTATTTATATTTATTCTTTAGTAGATTTTGTTATATAATTCTTTTTTGCTCCATGTATTGTTTATACTGACCCTTTTAAAATTGCTTTTTCTCTTAGTAATTTTTTCTATTACATAGATTTGTTTTATTCTTTCTAAAATTTGTATTTGTGTATGTATGGGCTCATGGCGCCATTTGAAAGCCAGAGAACAACCTTCAGGTGTTGGTCCTCTCCTGCATCCTTGTTTGAAATAGGGTCTTTGTCTCTCTCATTTTGCCCTGGAGTGTCAGGATTCTCCTATCTTCTCCCCCATGCTGTAGGTGCTTTGGGATTACAGACCCATGAGCCACTTCGCCATAGATTTTACGAGGGTGCTGGGGATCTATACCCTAGTCAGCAGGCTTGCAGAAAAAGTGCCTTTAACCACTGAGTCATCATCTCCTTAACGTCTGTATAGACTTATTTTAATGATATCTAAACCTCTAGGTGAAATGCTGAATGAAGTAATAATCCGCTTCCCAACTCTTCTCCCATTCTCAGCTCGTCTGATGCTGGAGATCGCTGGAGCTGGGCTAAAAAGCAGAGCTGTGCATTCAAGATAGTCATGCGGATAAACGCTCTGCGTCTTTTAGGTGTTCTAAAGGAGTAGACAAGGCATGGGTTAAGAAGGGGCGAGGGAAATAATTTCCTCCTTCAAAAAGCATCTGCAGTGTCCGGCCAGTTTCCATGCTATTGACCCTCTTCCTGTCCAAGGGCTGTGTCATTCCTGGCTGCCCTGTTCCAGGGCAAAAGGTCAAGCATCCATTGGCTATGATTAGACTTGTGTAAATCCTAACATCTGCTTGTAATTAGTGTATACATTTCCAAGATCCTGATATACGATGGAGTCTAATCCTCAGTTTCCAGAGGCAGTGCACATGTTTTTCTAATTTATGTTTTCATAGATATTTCATAAAGATTTATTGAGGGTTTTTAAAATTGAAAACATGCTTATGTGCACTTTCTCATTCTTAAATTTGTATTTAATTCCTTTTATTTTATATTAATTTAAATAGAGGCTATTGAAAAGCTAACACCCAATTTTGCTTAATATTTGGGAAATGCAGAAAGGATGCCAAAAATTAAGTACCTGTAATCAGTCTATATGGAAATAATCATGGCTACCAGATTGTTTTATTTATGTTATTGCAATTCTGACATCTATTTTTGTAAAGTTGGATTCAGTCTATTTGTAAACCCTTTGTATGTCTAAATCTGCACATCATGAACATTTTTCATTTCCCTTAATAGTCTTCAATAGCATGGTTTCGGTTGTTACATAGTATTCCATCAATAATTTCCAAAAACATATTTTCAAAGCTATCGGCAGAGTTATGCTGGTGTTTCACTTTTCACTTTTTAACAATCTCAGGACTGTGCGCAAATACACGTTCTCATTCTTGACTTTGCATCCAGGTTTTTTTTGGTTTTATGTTAAATTATGCAGAAGCTGGTATATTTTATTTTCTTTTTAAATAAAATTACACACTTAAAAACTTTTTTGGGAAATCAGCCAGACTCAGAAAGCCAAGTCCACATGTTTTCTGTCATATGTGGAATCTAGGAGGGGAGAGTAGAAGGGGCCTTTTTAAGCAGAAAAGGGACCAGCAGGAGGGGTGGGGGAGAGGGGGAATGTCATCAAACTACACATACGCATATATGCAGACAGGAAAATGTCACGATGAAACTCAGCATGTTCAACAACTGAATTATATTTCAAGCATATAAAAATTGAATGCAAGCATGGTGGATCATGTTTGTGAAGCTTTGGAATGAGAAGCAGAAGGATCATGAGTTCAAGGTCAGCCTGGGCTACATAGTGAAACACTGTCTTAAAAAGTAATGAAATAACCAATTAATTAATAGAATGAGTAGTTAGAAATGCTATGTCCATTAATCACATTCATTATTATGTACAGTTTGATGCATTATTTTGTGCATGCATATATGTATTAGATATATGTACATATAAAATGAATATCATATTTGTATTCCTACTACTATTCTAAATGCTACTACTTTTATGATCCATTTGAGAGTATGTTGCCTATTTTTCTCTAAATTTGTGCATTTTCTAAGGATGATATTTACTTGCTTAACTACAGTATAGTTATCAAGATTAGAAAGTTAGACATTGGCATGACATTGAATTAAAACTTACCTATTCCTCAATAATGTTCTTTACTGCGTCCATATCTTTTTAATATTTTTCTTGAATCTGAAAAAATACCTCATCCTTTATCTTTCTTGATTTTCAAATTTTGAAGAGAACAGGAACATTTTATAAAATATATGTAAAGTCAACTGATCTTCCTCATGATAAGATCTGTGTTATGAATTTTGATAGCACTACCATGGGAGAGTTGTGTCATTCTCACTGTAAAATATAGGGAGTTCTGCTAGGTTAGTTTTCCTTTTTTCTCTCAGTAAGGTAGGCTCTAATGGTTTATCCACTTTAGGAAATCTTTTTATTATGGATTTATTTACAAGGGGAGAGAGAGAGAGAGAGAGAGAGAGAGAGAGAGAGCGCACAAATGGACCCACCAGGGCCTCCAGCCACTGCAAATGAACTCCAGATGCACGCACCACTTTGTGCATCTGGATTTACATGGGGACTGGGGAATTGAACCCAGGTTGTTAGGCTTTGAAGGCAAATGCCTTAATCTGCTGAGCCATCTCTCCAGCCCCAACTTTAGGAAATCTTCTATCTCTATGTCATTAATAAGTAATTGATAATTTGAGACTATGAAAGTATCCTGATTCTTTTCAAAGACTTATTTTAGCATTTCGAGATTATATTCAACCTTCTCTGAGTCAGGGTGTCTCATTGGCTTGGAGCTCAGTAATTAAGCCAGACTTACTGTCCCTCAGGCTCCAGGGATCCTCCTGTCTCTGGCTTTCCAGTGCCGGGATTTATAGACATGTGCCACCATGTGCGGCATTTTTAAATGAGTATCTGGGATGCTGAGCCATCTCCTCAGAGAGAGAAAGAGAGAGACAGAGAGAGAGAGGCAGACAGATAGAGACAGAGAGAATGGGCACAACAGGGCCTCCAGCCAATGCAAATGAACTCCAGACACATGGGCCTTCTTGTGCATCTGGCTTTACATGGGCACTGGGGAATTGAACTCATGTCCTTCAGCATTGCAGGCAAACGCCTTAACCGCTGAGCCATCTCTTCAGCCCCATTCTTCCCTATTTTTTAGTGTTGAGACCTATGCCCAATTTTTACACCTTTTTAGATACAAGAAATATGGAGATTCTAAACTAATAATGAGAGGGATAAGCTGAGATCTCTAGCAGACAAGGCAGAGAAAATTTGTTCCAATACAAAAGAATGATGACAGGAAGGGGAGGGTCTTCTCGACAACTAACAAAGGACAACTCTAAGAAAGGAGTCCAGAGCACTGTAGAGTGTTGGATACAAAGGAGCATAAAGAGAGGGATTTCTGTGAAGCCTTTCCCCAACCAAGGGCAAAGATAGTTTATAGATGCAAATCTTGGGCGTTTCACCAAAAGATGCAACTTGTCAGCTGGAATGAGCACTTGGCTTCTAACTTTGGGATTAGGTGATTATGGTGGAGTTGAGTATGCATCAATTTCTGTGATCCAGGTCTGTCGGTGGGTATTATGAACTGCGGAAAAATCAAGTGCATTAAGCCTAATCAATATAGAAAAACTGAGTTAAAAGGCAGCAGGCTCTTTTTACTTGCTGATTCCAGTCAGTTCTCCAAGAAAAATAAAAATCTCTGGCCTCTTCCTAAATCCCATCTGTTCCATCCCTCCAAGCTCAGGGTCAGGCAGAGAGCAAAGTCATGACCAGAAATGCTAAGCACAGCAACAATTCCCTTCATTGCTTTGTTCATGTTGGACAGGATCCGAGATTCTTAAATTCAAGCATCTCTGTCATCCAACAATGTCACCATAGACATTTTAAACATAACTTGAGGTGAGAAGAGTAAGTTGCAAGCCTTGCTGTTTCACTCATTTGTCATGTTTTAAATATTCATATCTTCAAAAACATATTTGGAGCCGGGCGTGGTGGCACACGCCTTTAATCCCAGCACTCGGGAGGCAGAGGTAGGAGGATCGCCATGAGTTCAAGGCCACCCTGAGACTACAGAGTGAATTCCAGGTCAGCCTGGGCTAGAGCGAGACCCTACCTCAAAAAACCAAAACAAACAAACAAACAAAATATTTGGATTAGAATCACCATGCAATGTACCTGCTATCATAAAATCCCAGTTCTCTAAGTTCTTACTGAAGGCTAGGACTATTTTCTGATACTTAAGTAACTTTCATTCCTTGAACTAAATCATTTACCAGTGATCTTCCAAAATACAGAAAATGAAATAGTGTAAAAATAACATTTCTGGTTGTGTACTGTTCTGATTGTTTTTCATTAATCCATTGATTATCTACTTCTTTTACTAAAATTTTTACCACCCGTCACTAACAAAAACATTTTTTCAAAAAAAAAACCACATCTAAATGAGATGTGTTCATCACATCATCACATCTCATCATCAGTTCAAGCTGTTTTTTTGACATTTCTTTTTTCTTTGTAGCTCTGTGGCAATAAAAACTAGCAGAGATAAATTGATTACTGTATCTACCTATTATCACTCAATAAAATTATATAACTAGTTGAACAAAACACCTGCCACCAAAATCAACTCAATAACACTGCCAGATAAATGTTCAAATCGAGCTACTGTAATAATTTCTTAAAGCCAGAGATAATGTAAAAATCAAACTTAGATTAGTAACTCAGAGGCTTTGAAATGAGTAATTTCTTTATATGAATAAGGCTTTCTGTTTGTAATTAAAAGTTTGGTCTCTAATGGAGCGGGAAACACAGAGGCATGTTGAATTACTTATATATGTGTGTAGATTCCGTGGTTAATAAACTCGTATGTTTCTCTGCTTTGTCAGCTGAAAGAGCCATAAGCATTAACACCCCCATGGCATGATGACACCCGGGACTTCAGCTAATAACAATGTACAAATATTAGTTAACTGAGAATAATTTGTTGTACTAATGTAGTTATAAAGTGTAAGATAGCTCTGCTATGATCTCAATATTTCTATAAATGTGAAATTGTGTTTTTAAAAGTCAGATTTTTAAAAAAGAAATGTATTCAAAATGCAGGTGATTTGACATTGTACATATCAATGATTGGCAGCCTAACAGTCAACTGTATTAAACTTTCATTCATTAGTCCTCTTTGGTTTGTAAGAGTAACCACATTCTTTTGATAAAATTAGTCTAAGTTATTGACATTTAACTCCCAACTGCCAGGCAAAAACTTTCACATATTATACCTTTCATTATGCCCTTCCCTAACTCCCCTTGTTGCAATATTTTTTTAATATCAATTCCTTTTGGAAATACAGCATTATGGACTTATGCTTTCAACTTTATTGAGTGAAGGATATCAGTTTATGTTCCAATAAATCTTGCATCCAATCTGATCTCACATATATTACCATTACTCTGGAAGGGGAAATGTGCCTCAAGAGATAAACAAAATATAATGTAGTACGTGACACAACTGTAGATCTTGAGGGCTGAAAGTGACCTGAAATGAAGATCTCCAAGAACAGCTGGTACAAATTATTTCAACAATGACTAAAATGGTGATACCATGGCAAAGGGAGAGTGAGGAAGCAAAATAGAACTCTGAAACATATCCTAAATTGAAAACATTCATCAAGACTATAAATAATATTCAAAAAGGTTTGCACATCTCGGGATTTCTTGATAATGCATAAGAATGTATTTAAGGGTTTCTTTGCCATAATCATATCAATATATAGCCAATTCCCCGTTGTTGGATTATTTGTTAAGATCAAAGACCTTCCTTTGACATTAAATTCCTCACAATTCTGAAAAAAATTCGGGAAAGAAAATTGTTTGCTTCAAGCAAAAGTACATATTTGGTGATCTAAGGGGGAGAAGTTAATTCCAAGTAGGAAACTTTAACTGGAGTGTGATAACGTCAGAACTACAGAAAATAACCTTTATTTACTGAGACAGAGACAGGCAACCAGAACAGAAAACTGTGAATTCTAAGTGGGACAAAGCCAGTGCCAAATGGTGTTTCAATATATTAGACCACCCAGGATCGTCTAATTCACAGGAGGATGTACCATTGTTCGATTCACTAGTTAGTTTTTATTAGTAGACAGTTCCTGTGAATTTCCTGTCAATGCTATAGATTTTTTTCCAGTAGAGGTGCAAATGATTTCTCTCAAAAAAGATCACCCAAAAAGTTATAGCGTTATTGCCCTGTAGGATATTAATCAGTTTTGTCACTTACCAGGTAAACTTATTTCAGCATGTCTTTTTTTCCTAGCTGACTAATACAGTCTCTCTTTTCCAATCTCTCATTCTATTTAAAAACTACCTCCACACATATATGCATATATAGAGTATATATACAAAAATATGTGTATCTGTATATGTGTATATAGAGAAACACATAGATAATACATATAGAATATAATGTATGCACATCTCAAATATTATCTTAAATATTATTTGAGGAACATAATATTCTACTGGTATCCTTACTAATAATTAAATACATCTTGGATGCACTTTTTTTACATTTATAAAACCAATACACTTTAATAAAATGAGTCTATTTTTAATTGGATTTCCCCAGGTGAGACCTTCCAAAATCACTACAAACTTACAGCAACATTACAACATGACAACTTATAGCAACATTACAACTTCCAAATCACTACAAACTTATAGAAACATTACACTAAGTGGGGAAGAAAACATGTACACTAAAATCAAGAACAAAATGGGGGTATCCACTTTTGCCACACTTTTTAAAAAATATAATGGGTTATACTCTTTTATCCCCTTGTTCTGCTTCGATTACCTGGGGGCCTCCTCAGTGGTGTTATGGTATCCACTGTGGGGTCATGAAGGTGCAGTCAGTTTCTATGGGGTAGCAAGGCAACCATGCCTCAGGATATTCCTACCCACTCTGTGACTCTTATGATCTTTCCAGCCCCTCTTCCACAATGTTCCATGAGCCATGGAAGACCTGTTGGTAGTCTAATTAAGAGTGTTGAGTTCTCTGTAGCCTCTGGATTTCTGCTTTGATGGTTTTGATATATCACTGTATCTGTCACCATCCCCCCAGAGGTGGTTGTCAGGCTAACAGTAAGAGCAGTATTCATGTTGCACTTCCTCTGCAATTTCTCCTGGGCCCTGGTGGATGTGGTAGAAGTGGCATGGCTTGTGGTGGACATTCAATTTTCTTGTCTTATTGATGGATCTTGGCTCTCCTCCATTTTCTCTGCTATTTATAAAATAAAAGAGATCTCCAACCAAGAGTGGGAGCACCTTGGGTTAAAGGGGGTATGCAAAGTTATTTGAGAGATTTTTGGGTATACAAGCCCACTCTTCTATAGAAATCAGTGGGGGCCTCTCTCGAAGTCTTTGAGTTTCCTGATTTTGTTTCTAGTATCAGACATGCATTCTCTATCACTGAGCAGGCTTTGTATCTAATCAGAGAACAGTTAGTCAAGTGCAGAGTGCTGCTCTTGCACAGGTGTGTGCTTCTTGTCCTGCTGGTTCTGTAGTCTACAGTGTCTCCTGCTGTTGGTGACTGCTGCTCTCCAGAGGCTTCCATATGGTTTTCCAGCACTATGAGGATGAGCCAGGAAGGAGCTAGTTTCCATTGTGGATCCAGCATGGTATTCCAGTGTCCTGTGACCACAGCCAGCCAGTGATGTCTTTAGCAATAGGGTCTTACTTTTTAGCCCTGGCAGGTAACCAAGTGTTTTGGCAATGGCCTACATTGTTTTGGAGACCTCACAGATCTCCCTGTACAACAGTTCACTATCTGGGGTAACACAAATATGGTCCTGGGATTTACCAGCCAAAATCCATGGTTTTAATGTTAAGCTTTTTTCCACCTTCTGTCCAGACTGTCCTCACTTTTATCGGTGGGTATATCTTATAGACTGCTTTTATAAGACATATTTTTTATTGAGAATTTTCATACATGAATGGGCTGTAATTTGATCTCGGGCCTTGCTCATGGCCTTTTTCAGCCCACCCCATTCCAACGAACCCATTCTGTAAGCCAAATTTTAAAGAATTATTTATTTATTTATTTATTTATTTATTTATTTGTGAGAGTAAGAGAGGGAGATAGATAGATAGAGAAAGAGAGAAAAAATGGGCACACTAATGCCTCACTGCACATGAACTCCAGACAGACGTGCTACCTTGTGTGCATCTGGCTTTATATTGGGTGCTGGGGAATGGAACCTGGGTCCTTAGACTTTGTAGGCAAGCACCTTAATCGCTGAGCCATCTCTCCAGCCCTAAGCCAAAATTTTTTACAACCTTATGAACAGTCTTTAAACAGGCAGAACATAACAGATCATATGATATCTTTGCATGATTAAGATGTGAAAGTTGGGGGATTTAGCTCAGTGATAGAGTGCTTGTATAACAAGTACAAAAACAAAACAAGGGTCCACACCCAGCAAGGAGCGGGAAGGCGTGAAGCCCTGCTGGGGCTTATAACAAATAAAGCAAAACGGGGATTTGAACTTGCCTTGGTCCCTTCATGCACACACATTTGTGCTATGTATAAACTGCCCACCTATAAAAGTGGTCCTGGCATGGGATTATGCAGTGATGAACAGAGCAGGCCAATCAATACCAAAAGGAAACAATAATTAGAATTTGATTGTTAAGGGACTGTTAGAATTTAAACACACTTGATCAGCTTTAATCAAGAGCCTGTTATGAGCCTGGAATACTGTGTTGGAAATAAAACAGGATCTGAAATCAACAAAGACACTATCCACACATAATTCCATCTGAAGTCTTGCATCAAAAGACTTGACAAATCCCAACATGACTTCCCTTGGGAATTCTCAGTCGCTCTCATCCAACTCCTCTCAAGGAAAAGCTCAAGACTGTCCAAGGAATTTGCCAAACCTTGACAAACATAATCCTGATCCTCCCTTTTCTTAGAGATTAAAAAAAAAACCTCTTATAATTGTAAATCCTTTCTCTGTGTATTTGAGATATATGTGTCTCCTTTCAGCCTGCAGTACCATTCTCAAGAACCTAAAACCATTACTTTGAAATGTAATGGACAGGAACTAAGGGACCGCTGTCTCTCTCTGAGGCTGCACGAGAGGGTAGGATCCTAACTCCATTGATCGCCAGCTAAGAGAAACAGCTGCTCTGATTGCCTTTCCAAAGGCCAACTCTCATCCACATTGAGTAACTTCAATTACCTGACTGTTCTGGAGGCCCTGTTCCCTATGCCCTCATCCTGTCAAATGCCCTCTGCACACAGTGGAAGGGAACTCAGCTCTTTACCCTAGTGTCTGAAACTAATAAGATGATTCACACTGGAATAAGTGTCAAGCATCCTCTTTGACAGATAAGGAAAATATTCTATGAAAAATAAACATGTTTAAAAATAACCATAAAATACAGAATAAGATGCTACATAGCACACTGAACAATTGGATTGAGATTGTGCAGATATGGTTTGTATAATGGTGTAAATAATCATATGATAACATACACTGGGAAGAGAGAGACCCACTGGGTGGAGGAGGAAGAAATATAGGAGTGGGACTTTAACTGGGTTTGAATAAGAAATTTAAAAAATGTGAGGCTGAAGAGATGGCTCAGTGGTGAAGGAGCTTGCCTGAAAAGCCTAAGGACCCAGGCTCAATCTCCCAGTAGCCACATAAATCCAGATGTACACGGTGGTTTATTTACAGTGCTAGAGGCCCTGGCATGCCCATATTCTCTCTCTCTCTCTCTCTCTCTCTCTCTCTCTCTCTCTCTCTCTCTCTCTCTCTCTCTCTCAAAAATAAATGAGCCAGGCAGTGTGGCTCATGCCATTGATCCTAGATCCTAGAGTTCGTGAAGTAGAGGTAGGAGGATCACTGTGAGTTCGAGGCCACCCTGAGACTGCCTAGTGAATTCCAGGTCATCCTGGGCTAGAGTGAGACCCTACCTAAAATAAATAAATAAATAAATAAATAAATAAATAAATAAATAAATAAATAAATAAATAAATAAATAAATAAATAAATAAGATACATAAATAAACTATTTTAAAATAATATTTATACTAACATAGTTGCATATTGCTACAAAAGATGTAACTTATCATAAGCATTCCAGTCAGGTCCCATATCCATGGTTTGGGGGACGATCTTGCTGACTGTTTTTTCATGGCAGCATCATAGATGAATATGCTATAATAGTCTCAACAAAAATCAATTAAACGATGCAATGACACATCACTTACATAAGAAAAGATGAAGCATGTGAGTTGAAAGACAGCTTAGAGAAACAACTGCCTTCTCCGATTTCTGTTTAAATCTATGTATGATGACCTGTGCTCGCAGCACAGAGCTGGAGAGAAGCTACAGCACTGGCCAGGGTCTGTGCATTGTGTGAAGGGTCACTCCAAGGAGAACAAAGAAGAGGGCATAACTCGTTTCAATTAGATTTATTACTCAACAATGAATTTTACTGACACTTGAAAACCTCATGGAACAAAATAGCACAACACAGAGCTAAGAGTGAGAAAATGCCAAATATAAAGCTTAGGCCTGGAGTCATCGTTTCTATTACAGTCTTTTTCCATTGTACATATTGATTAACAAAGTGTATTTTGATCATATTCACCACTGTTGATGTGATTATGAATTTACCCCTACAAACTCATGTGTTTGAATTCTAGGTTCCCAGCGGGTGGCGCTGTTTGAGAAGGTTGTGGAGGCTTTGGGAGGAAGTGGGTCACTGGGGAGCAGACATGGAGAGTTTACAGCCCTGACCAACTTCCTGGCCATCCTCTGCCTGTGGCTGCAATGTGACCATCTGTCGGCCTGCTCCAGCTGTCTGCCTGCTCCTGATAACATTCTTTCCCACCATGATAGAAAGTGTCCTCACTTGCTTTCTTTAAACTGATTTCCGGTCAGTTACTTGATCACAGCACACATCCCCCTCTCAGGCCTCCCCATTCTCTTCTCAGCTAGCCCCCTCCTCCCTTTATCCCTGGTTTTCTCCTGGTGACCACTGAATTTAGTTATGGTCGCATGTATGAGTGTGTGTTGGGGGATCATGGACGTAAAACTTACTAGAGGCTACACTACCAAAGAGAGTGACTTCCCCTTCTGTCTGGGAGCAATTCTTAACTGTTAGTAGCTTGTCAGGGGGAGTAGGGCTCCATCCATGATGAGATATTGACCAGCCCAATTCTGTGCCAGTCTAGTGCAGGTAAATGACATCTGCTGTGTGCTCAGGGGTAGGTACAGAGCCGTGCCGTGTCCCGAAGGTAGCATTTCACAGCATTCTTCCTCTGCAGAATCAACATCTTAAAGGTCAGATTGAATGAAAATGTCCTGAAATATAAGAATAAGATCCCAGTCTAGCATGGTGGCTCACATGTTTAACCACAGCTCTTAGGGGCCTAGGGCAGGAGGATTAGGAGTTCAGGCTTGTCTGGGATGCATGCTACATAACAAATTTGAAGCCAACCTCAGAGACAAAAGACAATGCTCAATGCTCCCCCCCCAAAAAAAAAAATCCCACAAAATAAAACAAAATGAAATCAAATTGCACAGTTGCATAAAATGGAAAATAATTGATATATAAAGTGAGATGATGTTATACATGGAACTCAAACAAGGTACATAATAGATATTTCTGTAAATCAAAATTTTTTCAATGCCGGACATGGTGGCACAAGTCTTTAATTGAAGCAACGAGGACACCAAGGTAGAAGGATAATCATGAGTTTGAGGCCACCCTGAGACCATATAGTGAATTCCAGGTCAGCCTGGGCTAAAGCAAGGTGTCACCCTAGCCCAGGCTGACTGGGAGCTCATTACGTAGCCCAGGTCATTCCAGGTCAGCCTGAGCTACCTCAAAAAAATAATTTTTAATTAAAAAAAATCAGCTGACAGCACTTGGGAGGCAGAGGTAGGAGGATTGCCGTGAGTTCAAGGCCACCCTGAGACTACATAGTGAATTCCAGGTCAGCCTGGACTAGAGCGAGACCCTACCTCGAAAAACTGAAAAATAAAAATCAGCTGAGTGTGATAGCTCACACCTTTAATCCCAGCACTTGAGAGGCTGAGGTAGGAGGATTACTGTGAGTTAGAGGTCTTTCGGGTTTTCAGAGTAGTCTCAGAGTGAAAGAAATAGTTATTTAGCAAACAAAAAATATTACTGAGCATCAAAACAGACATATTCTAGTTCTAATGATAACTGATACGTTTCTCACACACATGCACACAGAGAGAGAGAGAGAGAGAGAGAGAGAGAGAGAGAGAGAGATTGCAAATATATTCCCACCCCCACGAGTTTGTGGAAATACAAATTTCTACCTAATATCCTATTTTTTCCACCCGAGAGACTCCATTTAGCCTTTCTTAGATGATAGATGATTGGTGATTAATTTTCTCTTTTACATATTAGAAAAGATTGTATTTTTACTTTTTTTTCTTTCTTTCTTTTTTGTTGTTGTTGGTTTTGTAGCTCATTTATTTTTCAGGACTGGTCTTACTCTAGCCCAGACTGACCCAGAATTTACTATGTAGCCCAAGACAGCCTTGAACTCACAGTGACCTTCCTACTCCAGCCTCCTGAGTGCTGGGATTAAAGGTGTGTGCAACCATGCTGGGCTTCTTGACTTGGTTTTTAAAAATAGATAATTATGTTTGCAAATATATATACAGGTTGACTTTTTTTCTTTCTTTACTATAAATGTCTGACATAAAATATCCCTCCCCCAGGCTTGTGGGTGATGAGCTATTGATGCTATTTGGGGAAGTGCTGGATATTTTTGGAGGTGGGATCTAGCTACAGGAAGTAGGTCACTGTGGGTGGGTCCATTGCAGAGTCTTGTCCCTTTCCTGTTACTCTCTGCCTCTATTTACCATGCAACAGTGAAGCTATCCTGCTATGATGCCTTCTGCCCAGGTGCTTGGGGACAAGTGACTAATGGCTGATGCCTCTGAAACTGTGAGCCAAAATCAATCCATCCTACCAATTAATTGTTCCTTTCATGTGTTTTGTCACAGCTACCAGAAAAGTAACCAAGCTGGGCATGGTGATGCACACATATAATCCCAGCACTTGGAAGGTAGAGGCAGGAGGATCAGGAATTCAAGGCCAGCTTCAGTTACATCACTTATATCTTTATTATCTACCCTGCACTCTTTCTCAAAAGAAATCATGCATTGGAACTAAGATTTATACTTTTATTAAATATTGGAAAATTTTTCTTTCTTTATTTCTTCAAAACAGTCTTACCCAGGTTGACCTTGAATTTGAGATGCTTGGATTACAAGAAGGTACCACCTGGATGGAAACTCTTTTATGATCTCATCATTTCTTCCTCCTCTTCCCCAAGCCCTGCCTCACCACGCTTGGCACTGTGTGCTGTGATCTGAGGCTGTTTACCATGATCTGAGGTCATGCTACACATCGCTGATCCCACTTCAGGAGCTTGCTCCCTCTCTTTCCATCTTGTTTCATTTTGTATATGATGAAGGCACAGCTGTGCCTTCACTACTGTCTTCTGTTGAGTATCGGATGTCATATAATCTCAGACACCTTAGATTATGTCTCATATATTTTCCTTTCTAGAGGTTCACTTCTTATTTTTATGCATTTCTAGTTTTGCTTGTTTTATTATGTCTTTGAAACACAGTCTTGCTATTTGGCCCAGATTGGCCTCCGTGTTGCAAAGTAGCTCAGCCTGTTTCCTTAACTTCCTCACACTGCTGGGGTCTGGTTGGCTTCAGCCTGTATGTACTGCAAAGTGGACGTCCTCCAGGCAACAAGTTGGCTTCATTTCTTTACTCTTAGGCATACAAAATAAGAGCAGTGCAGGATGCACATAAACAATGAGAACAAGGAAATAAACATTGAAAGCACCGAAACCTTTTTTCTTTGTTTTGGTTTTTGTTTTTTGAGGTAGGGTCTCACTCTAGTCCAGGCTGACTGATATAGTCTCAGGGTGGCCTCGAACTCACAAGGATCCTCCTACCTATGCCTCCTGAGTGCTGGAATTAAAACTTCTGTTACCTGGGCATAGTGGAAACACATCTGTCTTCCTAGCACTTAGGAGGCTGAGGCAGGAGGATTGTTGGGAGTTAGGCCAGCCTGGGATACAAGACAAGTTTCAGGCTCACCTGGCCTAAAGAGTGAGATCTTTTGTCAACAAAATTAAATAAAAACCAGGGCTGGGGAGATTACTCAGTGGTTAGGTCACTTGCCTGCAAAGCCTACCAACCCCAGTAAGATTCCCCAGTAGCCACATAAAGCCAGATGCACAAGGTGGTGCATACATCTGGAGTTCATTTACAACAGCTGGAGGACCTAGTGTGCCTGTTTTTTTTTTCTCTCTCTCCCTTTCTCTCTCTCTTTCTCTCTCTCTGCTTGCAAATAGCTAAAAGTATTTTTTAAAAATAAAAATAGAATATTCAACCTGAAATTATTCATCTAGCAAAATTATCTTCCAATAATGAACATTAATTAAAATCTATATTATGCAAATAAAACTGATAGAAGTTTTTAGAGGCTAAGAAAGCTAATAGATGCTACAGTAAATTTTAACAAGAAATATAATACCAGATGGACCCAAGATGGGCCAGATTGAATGTACTAAAGAAATAAAGACTATTAGACACAGTAAATCAAAAGTTACTGTTACAAAATGAAACAAAAAATGACAGCACAGTGAAGCAAACAAACATATGCAGAGTAGCAGAGATTTCTAACCAACCTTTTCAATAATTAGTAAAACAAATAACAAAATCAGTAAGTGTGGGTGACATACATAACATTACAAGCCAACTGAACTGAATTGACACTAAATAGTATAAAATCCACTATTTAAGATGCATATTCCTATCATTTGAATACTGCCAAGCTACCAAGAGAATTCAGGAAAGAAAACCATAGTTGGGCAGTAACCAGTGCTAGTAGGAGGCTAGGAAAAGATTGACGTGCAACCAAGAATTTTAAGAGCAGAATTTAACAAATATAAAAAGCAAAAAAAAAAAATAATAATGACACAAAACACTGCTTTCCAAACAGATAAAAAGACTAGCTACATTGAGCAATAACAAAATTCAACAAAATTAAAAAGACAACTTGTATTATCAAGATCTTTAAAACTATAACAGGTTTGTGGCTTATGCCTTTAAGCCCAGCACTTGGGAGGTGTTGCGGTCAGCTTTCTAGTTGCTGCGCAGAAAGAACCCAAACAAATGTGGTTTGTAGAGGAATGGGTTTATTTGGCTTACGGACTCGAGGGGAGACTCCATCCTGGCAGGGAAAACGATGGCATGAGCAGAGGGGTGGACATCACCTCTGCCACAGCACTGCAAACAATGGCAGAAAGGTGTGCCAAACACTGGCAAGGGGAAGCTGGCTTATAACCCCATAAGCCCACCCCTGATGACACAGCTTCATTGAGGTTGTAAAACCCAGCTGAGGATCGATCTATCACAACACATTCATTTGTTTATGGGGGACACCTGGATCAAACCATGACAGTCCGCCCCTGGCCCCCACAAACTAATAATCATTCAAGATATAAACACAATATGTTCAGCTCAACTCTTAAGTCCCCGCAGCTTTCAACTGATCCATAATACCAAAAATAAACCTGTAATGGCACAGAACATTCACAATGCAAAACATGAGACACAGCAAAAACAGATTGACCAATACAAGATTTTAAACAAACAGGGCACCATCAATCTCTAACTCCAAGTTCAATGATTCTAACCAATAAGTCTCTTGGAGATTCAATTCCGCCCCTCCAGCTCGGCTACTCACAGTCCAGGAAAACTTCATCCTGTGCTGGCAGCTCGCCTTGGCATCCATCCATAGTCCTGGAATTCTTTGGGTCTCCATTGCAACCCACAGTTCATCCTCATGGCTCAATCGGGCTCCATGCAGGCAACCTTGCATACCTGCTTCACATGCCGATGGCCATTTTTCAAAAACAAAACTGTGTTGCAAATCCAATGACCCTCTCTTTCTAACCAATCTCCATTCCATAGAACCAGGTGGGCTACCAATTTGTTAATCCAGGGGGGATCAAAGCATTCAGGCTCCTTCCTTCAAAGAGTCTGCATTCTTCCTGTTGTTCCAATGCAGACCAGCTGGCCCAATCTCAATGGTTTTCATCTCTCAAACAATTGCAGGTGAATGGACAGCAGTTTCGACCCAAAGATCTTTCTTTCTGTGCCATCTCCATCTGCTCACACCAGTCCATCTTTACATAAAACAACCCTGCTCAGGTTTCCAGGACACAGGCAGGCAGAATGCAACAAGCCTCGCACGCAAACTGCTTCTGGCACAGTCCTGACAAAGTTCTTTCTCACCCTCATAAGCCAATCCTCACAGTCCATAGATCTCATTACATTCAGGTCTTTAAACTCTGACCAGAATGATCCAATACGCTGTACTTACAGCACTGCAAGGCACCTCTTTGGACAAGCTTTCCAATCTGTCCACATTCCTTCTGCAGATCACTTCCAATAACCCAAAGCCACAGAATCAGTGTTCTAGCAGCAACAGATGACCCCACGTCCTGGTACCAAAACTGTTGCGGTCAGCTTTTTAGTTGTTGTGCAGAAAGAACCCAAACAAAAGTGGCTTGTAGAGGAATGGGTTTATTTGGCTTATGGACTCGAGGGGAGACTCCATCCTGGCAGGGAAAACATTGGCATGAGCAGAGGGCTGGACATCACCTCTGCCACAGCACTGCAAACAATGGCAGGAAGGTGTGCCAAACACTGGCAAGGGGGAGCTGGCTTATAACCCCATAAGCCCGCCCCTGACAACACAGCTTCATCAAGGTTGTAAAACCCAAACTGCCATCAGCTGAGGCTGGATCTATCACAACACACTCATTTGTTTGTGGGGGACACCTAGATCAAACCATGACAGGAGGCTTAGGAAGGAGACAAGTTCAAGGACAGCCTAGACTAATAGTGAGTTCCAGATCAGCCTGAACTAGAATGAGACCCTGCCTCAAAGAAAATCATTTAAAAATGAGCAAAAAAAAAAAAAATAGATGCAGAAAAGGCGTTTTACAAAATCCAACATCCCTTCATGGTAAAAGTACTAAAGAAAGTGGGAATAGAAGGAATGTATCTCAACATAATAAAGCCATCTACAACAAACCTGTAGCCAACAGTATACTAACTGGGAAAAAAACTTGAAGCATTTCCCCTAAAATCTGGAACAAGACAAGGGTGTCCACTGTTCCCACGTTTATTTAATATAGTACTGGAACTCTTAGCTATAGCAATAAGGCAAGAGAAACAAATCAAAGGAATACAAATCAGAAAGGAAAACATCAAATTATCATTTGCAGATGATATGATTCTATACATTTGGAATCATGAAAAACCTCAAATAGCCAAAACAATTCCAGGAAACAAAACTAAGGCTGGTGGTATCACCATACCTGATTTTAAGATATATTACAGAGCCACAGTAAGAAAAACAGCATGGTCCTGGCGCAAAAACAGACATGTAGATCAATGGAACAAAACAGAGGACCCTTATGCAAACCCAGACAGTTAGCCATCTGATTTTTGATTTGGAAAAAAAAAAAGCCAAAAATATTCACTGGAGAAAAGACAGCCTCTTTAACAAATGGTGCTGGTAAAACTGGATATCTATATATAGAAGGATGAAAACAGATCCCTATCTCTCTTGATGCACAGGAATCAAGTCTAAATGGATCAAAGACCTTAATATCAGACCTGAAACTCTGAAACTGCTAGAGAAAAAAGTAGGGGGGAGGTGGAGCTAGATGGCGAATGAGTAGCAGTGTCGCCAGGAATCTCTCCATAAAGGTTTGATTTTCCAGCTGAGATCCAAACCCCGGCCGGCCCTGAACCCAAGCCCACCCTCTCCCCAGCTCCTGCACCAGCCCAGACAGGGTTCCCCAGCAGCTCTCTGCTCAGCAGAGGAACAGAGAGCCACCCCTCACCCACCCCAAACTCCCACCATTGCCCATTGTCTCCTCCAAGCCACTTCCCAAGCCCTTGCCAGCTGAGCACCTTTCCCTCCCAGGGCCCCCTCCCTCCAGCGTCCGATTCTTGGGCACACTTCTCCCTGAGACCCCCCATATATACAGGCTCCTTGGGCAAACGGACCTAGCTCAGTTCCAGAAGCCCACTCGGGATTGCAGCTGCCAGACGGGGCCAGGCCTCAGGCAAATACCTGGGAACCTCTGCCAGTGCTGGGAGGGCAGAGGCCCTTCGGCTTCGGTGGGCACAGACCATGGCCAAATCAGGAGGGCACAGGTTGGTCCAGGTGGGTAGCAGAGGTCAGCTTCTTCCCACGTCAAAACATTTATAAAGCCTGGGAAGGGGCCCTGAGGGGATGCACAGAATATCAGAGGGGCTCTGAAAATAAGTGGGGGAGGGAAAGATCCGAGGCATGGAGGGAAGGGAGCTGTGTTTGGAAGCAGTTTGACCCATCATGAAAGCAGCAAAGGGGAGGTGAGAGGCACTGCCCCTAGTGGCAGACCTGCTTGTTGCAGGCTGGTGAACATTCACTGAACTCTCATTAAAAAAAAAATTTTTTTTTCTCTTTTCTTTGCTGAAGTCAGGTGGGAAAACACTGGGATCTATAGTTTGGGGTGCTGGGGCTGTTTCTACTGCAGCATACCAGTTGGGGACAGGGGCCTAAGTAGTGGCTCTAAGACTAAACAGTCACATACAGAGGAATCTAGACAGGTAAAGATCTAAGACCCTCTAGGGACAGAACACCCTAACAGGAAAGACCTCAGTCTAAGATCAAACCCGGTGATCATTTCAATGGAAGCAAAGGGAGCTGAATAGCACTCCCCAGAGTGACTGAGTCCCACTCCCCTACCTGGACATGGACAGAAACCAACGAAAAAAAAAAAAACCCACAGAAATTAAAGACAGAACTCCCAAACTCAGGGCCTCTAGTCCCATTATGGAACAGGAAAGTGACAAGGAAGTGGAGACAACAAATATACAATCCCAAAGAGAGAATAATATGACTCCTGACCACAACTGCAATGCAAACACGAAGCAGTTAATGGCTAATATGGAAACTATGAAAAAAGACATGAATGAGATGAAGCTCACCAACTCAAGCATAGACTCCAGACTGAATTTAATGCATTATGGTCTGATATGTAGTTCCTTGCATCATATCAGACCATAATGCATTAAAGGTAGAAATTAACAATGGAACAGGACCCAGAAAATACACAAAGTACTGGCGCCTGAACAATTCTCTCCTAAAAAATGATTGGGTCATACAAAAAATAAAACAGGAAATTTAGAATTTCCTAGTAATAAATGATGACGATAACACATCTTATCAGAACTTGTGGGACACAATGAAGGCAGTCCTAAGGGAGAAGTTCATTGCGCTAAATGCCTTCATATCAAAGACAAAGAAGTCTCAAATCAATGAGACTTCTAACCACCCACCTAAGATCATTGGAACAGATGGAAAAAGCTAACCCAAGGAGCTCAAAATGAAAGGAAATAATTAAAATCAGAACTGAGATTAATGAATTGGAAATCAAGAAAATGATTAAAAAATAGATAAATCAAAGAGTTGGTTCTTTGAAAAAGTTAATCAGATTGACAAACCCCTGGCCAATCCAGAATTGTGTATATTTGTTAACCTAGACTGATCTCACTCTCCGATGGAGAATGTGTTTGTATTTTTCAGGATGCAGTGAGAGAGCTGTGGCCCATCTAATCCTACCATCTGACCGTAGGCAGATAGCTGAGATCCTGGCAAGAGATGAGCCACCACAGTCATATCGTGGAGGATTCATATGGAATCCCGCAGAGAATGACGGGATGAACTAGGGACCCACAGCCACAGCCATTCAATCAACACAGGATAAACCAGGGTGACAGAAACCAACAATTTTCTACACAAAGACCCCTAAGCTCACAACATTAAAGCAGCCTTAATACTCACCCACCATGACTCAGGGAACTGAGTGGGAAGAGGGGGCGGAAAGATTGTGAGAGCCATGGTGGGGGAGACGATCCAGAGGCATGGTACCCCTCAGTAACAACACACTTGGGCCAGGAGAACCAGGCTGAGTACTAGGCTATCCATGGTCCCCTGCCACAAGGACTGAACAAGACGACCCACGGAGGAGGATATCCAGCTGATTGGGGATGGGGAGGAGGTGCATTGGGGAATTGGGGATAACAACTCATTGTTTGCCCACTAAATAATGTAACTCATTATGGACAATAAATATACATATAAAAATAAATTAAATTAAATTTTAAAAAAAAGATAAAAAGTAGGGGAAAAATCTTCAACATATTAGCATAGACAAGGAGTTTCTGAACATAACCCCAGTTGCTCAGGAAGTAAAATCACAAATCAACAATTGGGACCTCAAGAAATTAAGAAAGCTTTTGTACAACAAAAGACTGTGAACAGAACAAAGAGGCAACCTATCCAATGGGAGAAAATCTTTGCCAGCTATACATCTGATAGAAGATTAATACCCAGTACTTACAAAGGACTCAAAACACTAAATAATAAGAAATCAAACAACCCAATCAAGAAGTGGGTTACAGGCTGAATAGTTCTCAAAAGAAGAAATACAAATGGCCTATAAACATTTAAAAACATGTTCTACCTCCTTAGCAATCAGGGAAATGCAAATTAAAACTGAGATTCCATCTCACTCCTGTCAGAATGACTACCATCAAGAAAACAAATGACAATAAATGCTGGCAAGGATGTGCCAGGAACCCTTCCACACTGTTGGTGGGAATGTAAACAGGTACAGCCATTGTGGAAAGCAGTGTGGAGATTCCAGAGACAGCTGAAAATGGATTTACCATATGACCCAGGTATACCTCTCCTTGGCATATATCCTAACAACTCTAGTGACTACCTTAGAGATGCTTGTTCATCCATGTTTATTGTGACTCTATTTACAATAGCTAGGAAATGGAGCCAACCTAGATGTCCCTCAACTGATGAATGGATAATGAAAATTTGATTCATTTATATAATGGAATACTATGCAGAGATAAAGAAAAATGAAATTATGACATTTACAGGAAATGGATGTATCTGGAAAGGATGATACTAATTGAGGTAACTCAGGCCTAGAAAGCCAAATGCTGCATGTTCTCCCTCATATAATGGCACACCCAGTAGCCATAGATTGTTACTAGAAAAACTTAAGTGACAGGGATGGGATACCTGTCAGTGAGTTACTGGACAGGGAGGATCCTGAGCCCCCCCCCCAAACATTACAGGCCATTGCCAAGGCTCTTGCTTGTCCATCAGAATGAGATGCTGAAGACCACATATTCTTAGGCTGCAGGTCAATGAGAAATCAAGCTGGAGCTGAGCTGGAAACCTCCTCCCTGTTAACCAGCTGACGGAAAGCTGGAAAAAGCTATGGCTACATGCAGCTGTAGGAGAATGAGAAGTCATCAATTGTGGTGAATAGCAGTGGACCTTGCAAGCCTTAAGATGGCCCAGCCAGGCCAAATGTGTCAACTGGGGCAATAGTAGCGCATCTATTAGGGAAACCAACTGCTCTCTAATTGGGCTGGAGGCCCACTCCATGGGAGGGAATATATGCCTGGTACTGAAGATTGTGTCAAAAGCCTGTGGTGAGGGAGGTCATGAGCCCTAGGGGAGTAATGCCTACTGTTGTCTGGCTAAATGCACATATTTTGCCCACCAAACTGCATTATAAGCACTTTAGTTTAATGTTCGTACCTGTGTAATAGCATTACTCTTATTTTCTCTAGCAAAGCTTTTCTTTTTCAGATGGTGGTGACCACAAAGATGACTCTAAAGACATCATAGTGCTGAGAAGAAATGGCAGTTCAGCACTAGGACATCTCTATCACACCTCCTAAAGCTCAGGTGTCTATTGTGGAAGAGGTGGAGGAAAGATTGTAAGAGCCAAAGGAAGGGTAGGACTGCTTACAATGCAAACTTCCAGACACAAAATGGCCTTGATATTCATGACTTCGAAATCCCTGATAATACCTACACATTATGGGAGTGTCGTAGTCAGCCACAGACCACTGGGATGAATCTTCAAACCAGGCACAATTTGGGGGAGAAAAGTATTTATTGAAACTATAGATTGAGGTTAAGTTCCGTAACAGCGAAAGAGATTGGCCCTCTTTCACAGGTCTGAGCATAGAGAGAAAAACCCATCATTAACACCATACACACAGAACAGGAAACAGGGAGGAGGGCCAAAGATAATTTCTTCCCCTTTATAGAGCCTTAGGGTGGGGTCTTACAACCCTTCCCCAGACTTAATGGCTTCCTGAGCCTCTGGAATTTCCTTCCTGCTCTGCCCATACAGGAAAGGATGTTTACTTCCAGCTTCTTTGAGCTTCTTTACATCCTGCCCCTTGCTGAGAGGCTGACTTCCTATAAACATCCTCAGAGACTCACCCAAAATAATTAAAAAGATCCAAGTTGACAACAAAACCTAACCATCACAGGGAGGAAAAGATGATGACATGGAAATTGAAGACTGATTGAGAGGGGGAAGAGATATGAGGGTAGGGCGGGAATCATACTGGTTTATTATCTATAATTATGGAAGCTATCAATAAAAAGTCTTTTAAAAATGAGCAAAATTGCTAATAGTACTTAAGTCATGAAAGGAATAACTATTACTCTAAAACCTATGACAGAATGTGGCATCCACACAGTCTCCTCCGTGGTTTAGGAAACACTGCAGAAGAGGGGGTGAAAAGAATGAGACCAACTAGAGAATTAGGGTGAGTGCTTTGGAATGCTGTCTGCTGGACTTGAAGTGGCAACAGCTTTCATGGCCTGGAGCTGTCGTTTTCTGCTCAGTATTGAGCCCATAAGTGGTCTGAAATATGTGATGGAGGAGAGAACAAAAGAGAGCAAAATAGAAGAGGAACTAAATGAAAAGAAAGAATTTAGTGGAAGGAAGAGGGACTTTCTAGAGAACACAGAAAACTGAACAAACACAGAGGGTGACACAAGGTCTGACTGAGGAGATAGGCACGCAGACAAAAAATCTGAAATGCTGGAAATAAAAAGCAGAGCAAGTCAAGTTAAAATCTCTATAGAAAGCTTTACCAATAGATTGGATCATGGAACAGACAGAATATCCAAGCCTGAACACAAACTGATGGTACGGGAACATTCTGGGAAAGAAAGAAGTTATGAGCAGGGCTTTCAAGACCTTTGGGGCCAGGTGTGGTGGCTCACACTGTTAATCTCAGCACTTGGGAGGCAGAAATAAGAGGACTGCTGAGTTCCAGGCCAGCTTGGAACAACATAGTGAGTTCTAGGTCAGCCTGGGCTACAGTGAAGCACTACTCTGAAAAACAAGAAGACATTTAAGATACTATTAACAGGTCAAATCTAAAAATCTCTGGGAATAGAAGGAGAAAAACTTCAGTGTAAAGATATAGTATTTTCAACAAAATCATAGAAGAAAACTTACCAATTGGAAAAGACATGCCAGTACAGATGCAGGAGGCTTTTAGAACACCAAACAGGACAGAAAAGAAATTCCCCTCATCATATTATAATAATTAAACTATTAAATATACAATCCAAAGAAATATATTGAAAGCAGAGAGAAGCACCGAGTCACATATAAAAGCAGGTTCATCAGAAAAATAACAGATTTACCAACAGAAACTTCAAAAGCTAAGAAAGCTTGACATGATGTATTTCAAGTTCTGAAAGACAACTATCAACCCTGACTATTATACCCAGCAAAGCTATCTGTCGTAAGAAAGAAACAACTTTTCATGATAAAAATGGGCAAAAGGAATTAATGACTACTAAACTCTACAAAAAAAATATATTTGAAGGAATTTTTTTGGAATGAAGAGAAGGAAAAGCACAAACATAAGGTCATAGGAAAAATACAAACCATGCTCGAATAAGAGTTAATTCAAGGGGCTAGAAAGATGGCTCAGTGGTTAAAAGCACTTGCTTGTAAACCCTGCCAGCCCGGGTTTGATTCCCTAGTACCCATGTAAAGCCAGGTACGTATTCCTGGAGCTTGTTTGTAGCAGCAGGAATCTGAATCAAAAGACATAGACTAGCAGAATGGATTACAAGGCAGAATCCTTGTCTAGGATATACAAAGAACTCAAAAAATAATGAAACTTCAGCCAGGTATAATGGTGTATGCCTTTAACCCCAGCACTTGGGAGGCCAAGGTAGGAGGATAGTGGTGAGTTGGAGGCCAGCCTGGAACTACAGTGTATTGGGTCAGCCTGACCTAGATAGAGCAAGACCTTTTCTCAAAACAAACAAATGAACAAACAAAGCTAAATAATAAATCAAACAACCCAATTACCCCCCCCCAAAAAAAAATGGGCTATGGAACTGAACAGAGTTCTCAAAAATAAATAAGTAAATAAAATTACAATTGCCAATAAATACTTTTAAAAGTGAGAAACCTCCTTAGCAATCAGGGAAATGCAAATTAAAGCTACTTTGCAATTCCATCTCACTCTAGTCAAAATCCATCACCAAGAAATCAATTTTCTTTAGGGAGCCAACCCTTTGCTTGACTTTGTGTGTTGTTCTTTCAGTCTCTATTTTATTAATTTCTCCCTAATCTTTCTTACCTTTTGCCATGGACCGGGGTTTGGATGGTTGGTGTTGTTTTCTAGCATGTTTTCCGCATCACTATATCGTTCATTTGAAATCTCTCTGGTTACATGTGTATAGTTGGATAGACCAATACAACTAATAGAGACTTCCAACAAAAGCCACTTGCCTAGAGTCCTTTGATGACAACAAGCTGCTAGAGAATTCAGTGAAGAAAACAATAGTTTGACAAAAAACAATCCTCTACATAATCAATATTTTAAAGCACGACTTAACTCATACTTTATCACATACACAAAAGTTAACTTTAAATGTATGATAGCTCTAACATAAAAATAAAACTGCTAGAAAAAAAATTAGTGTCTTTTTCTTTTAAGAAACAAAAAGTAAATCACCAAACAAGATATGATGTCCTGCCAGCAGCTGTTTTTACGTGCACAGGACCTACACAATATTGGATGCACCAACATATCTTCACGGATGATAAAGGGCATCAAAACAGAAAAGGAACTAGTTGGAAAGACAGTTCAGTGAAAGAGGATGGGGAGGAAAAGCAAAAGAAGATAAAGGGATGGGATTATGATCAAAATACATTAAGAATATGTGTAAAAAGTATCAATCAAACGTTTTTAGGGCTGAGGTGATGAAAGGTAAAGGCACTTGCTTGCAAAGCCTTCAGGCCTGGGTTGGACTCTCTAGTGCCCACATAAAGCTGGATGCTCAAAGTTATGTGTGCATCTGGAGCTCATTTGCATGGGTAAGAGGCCCTGGCACACCCATAGTTTCTCTCTCTCTCTCTCTCTCTCTCTCTCTCTCTCTCTCTCCTTCTCAAATAACTGAAAATATTTACCAAATAAAAGAGACAAGAAGAAGTTTTTCAAAACCTGGGCCACCCTGGTGTTTAGGGGAGAATCACTGGCACTTGCTGGTCAGCTCCAGGTTCAATGACAGGTTGTTCTCATGGAAAAAGGCAGACAAGAAATACTAGAGGAAATATGTATACGTGTCCATCTAAACACATGTCTACATATACCACACATATGACATTCATGCACACACCAAAGAAAAATAGTCAACAGGTTTAAATAGATATTTCACTTAAGAATACACATGAATATCAGTTATGCAAAAATATCTTCAACACTCTAAGTCCATCATAAAGATGCAAATTAAACCAAATTAATATCATTATGGACCCACTAGAAGACCTAACATTAAAGATACTAATACTTTGAAAGACTGACAAAACGTGTTATAACTGGATGATTATGATACAGACTTATTCGGGAAGAGGAAACATTATGACCAAGGATATGATGATGTGCTCATTTAATGAATCCTTTTGGCAATTTATAAAAAAAATTATTTATTTAAGATTCGAGATGGAAAGAAAGAGAGGAGAAGGGGTGTGTCAGGGCCTCTTGCTGCTGTAAACAGACTGCAGACACATGCACCTCTTTGCGCATCTGGCTTCACATGGTTACTGAGGAACTGAATCCGAGTCAGCGGGCTTTACAAGCAAGCACCTCTAACGGCCAAGCTATCTCCCAAGTCTGGCAATTTTTAAGTAATATTAAAATGTCACCATTATGGATTAGATCTTAAATGATGTACCCTGTAGACAATGTGTTGAAGGCTTGATTCTAAGGATTATATTATTTAAAGATGTGTTGGGACCTTCAGAAGGTGGGGCTTGCTCTGAGGAAGTTAGGGTACTGAAGGCATGTCCTGGAAGGAGATATTGGGACCTCGGTGTGCTCCTTTCTCTTTGCTTTCTGGCTGCCTTGTGGTTAACAGTTTCTGCTGCCACAGATTCCCACCACCATAATGTATGGCTTCACCACAGGCCAGTCATGAGATGAAACCTCTGAAATCATAAACAAAATTTTTTTTTCTCCTTTGATTTTCTTTGGTATTTTGTCACAGCACAGACAAAGTTTGACTTCAAAGGGACTCAAGGGATCCCCTTTGTGTAATTGAAATGATTGGAATCTTGATTACGGTGAACCCAGTTGTATACATTTGTCAAGATTCATTAAACTGCAGTTAAATTGTGTGGATTTTGTTGCATGTAAACATGTCTACATAGAATTGATTAAAATAATTTGAGGATATGGTCCAGTTACCTCAAAGATGGCTTGAAATAAACTCCCAGGCAAAGTTGTTGGGATTGAAAAATGTAGTGTTGGACTTTAAATATTTTGAACTGCAGATTTAAATATAATTTGACCATCAATCAGCGATACAAAATAGAATCTTTCATAACATTAAAAAGTTATTGGTTATGAGACAAGTAAGGTGATTGAATGCAAAATCAATATTCGAGTAGTAATTGCTTTTGTGTCTACAATTTAAAAAATGCAGCATCGCAACATTTAAAGTAACAATCCCAAATATACGTGAACATTCACTGAAAGAAGTATAAAAGACATGGAAAATGCTCCATATTTCCACTGTAGAATACAAGATCTGCTTGAAGAAAATAAGACTGGTCTTCTTGTTTCCATGTAACAAAGAGCCTCAAAACTACATGGCTTAGAATACTTACCTGTGGATTTTCTGGGGTTTAAGTAGCCTGGAAGGAAGGTGACCAGGCAGATCTATTTTCCTTTATCATTTTAAAAGTTGGCTCCAGGCTTCTTTATTGGGTTGTGGCATCCAGGATGAATCTTTTCTCATATTCCTTCTGGAACTGAATGTACAGCTGCTGAGTGTTCTCGCTGTCATGGTAGGTGCTCTAGGGCACAGCCTGATGGTTTGAGAGTCTTTCGAATTCTACTGTGCAGCTGGGTGTGCAGATTCTGGGAGAGCTCTTGCCTAGCAAGTGGGAGACTCTGGCTTAGATCTCAAGAACTGCAAATAATAGTGACAATACTCGCTTAAATAGTAATGGCATTTCTGCTTCTAATCTGTCATTAGGTGAAGCAAGGCCCCTTCCATGACTGATGTCAACAAGCAAAAGAACTTTCCTCCTCCTGTAGAGGCTCAGAAGAGCTGCTAAATCAGATGGACTCAATATTTGTGTTTCCCCTCAAATCCCCATGCTAAAGTCCTCACATATACCCCAAACTGATGACATCAAGAGGTGAGACTTTGGGAAGTAAGTGAAGTAATTAGAAATATAGCTCAATGTTAGGGTGCTTGCCTAGCATGCACAGGACCCTGAGTTTCATCCCCAATATGGGGGAAAAACATGGAATAAGTCACTTCCATGATGGCTTGTTGGGCAGTGAAGATGAGATCTGAATTCTCTGTGGCCGCCATAATCATTCAATAGAGCTGCCTTTTCCTGAGAAGATACAAAATTGGTAGTGTGGGAAAGAAAATTGATGTTTTTCATGTTAAAAAGGGCGGGAGAAGCAGAAATCAGGTCTTCACTAAGAACTGAATCAGCTAATCTTGAATTTAAACTCCCCAGCTTCGAAAACTGGAGAAAATATATTAATATATTTCTGTTTTTTAAGCTACCATGTCTATGACATCTTGTCATAGTACCCTAAGCTAAGATGGATTGTCAGCTGAAAACATAAAAGGTGAAAAAAAATTGAATCAATAATGCAATCTATCAAAATATCTCAATTTTGGATGGAAAGATTCAGTCCTTGTAATTTTAAGTAACTGACACACATTTATTGACACTTTTTCCATAAACACCTCCCATTGACACCTCCACTTGAACCTGGGAAAACTTGTCACTGAACAGAATGTACAAGAAGAGATGCTGCAAGACTCCCAAGGCTTTAGGAGAAAAATCCCTCAACATTTCAGAATGATTATTGTGATGCTTAATAAATTTATTAATTTTCATAACGTGTTAGTACACATATTTTGGTCAGAGTAACTAAAATGCCTCTAACAACATTTAGAATTATGCTTACCTTTCATTTCTAAATTGTTTTATGTAAAAATCCATAAACAAGTAATAAATAGACTTTTAGTTTTGGCTATAAAACTCAGCATTCAAACCATATGAATCATAATACTCAGGGATGAAAATAAAACAAATGTATTAGAGCAATATTTTTCCTCTTTTTTGTATAAGAAGTCGTGCATGCTGCCTGTGGTTGTGCTGTTGGAATAAGACAACACTGGGAAGAGCTAAAGCTGAATAGGGAATACACTGGTCAGACAGAGTCAGGTGCAAGACGTGAATTCACTTAATCCCAGGGGACTGCAGGTATGCACAGTACCAGTGACCTGGAATTGTCCCCACTTGGATGAGCCCCTCCCTCTGAAGTCCTTCATCTTAATAGCCTGAAGATAGACCTACAACAAGGCGCTGAATGCATTCCGCAAACCCACATTGGACAGCAGAATTCACAGCACCTTGTCAGCGCGCCAGGATATGTGTGAGGACACATGCACCAATGCCCAGCAAGTGTGCATGCGTTGTATGGAATTCTTGACAGCTGCAAATGGCAGTCCAAAAACAGATTGATACAGAGATCACCAAAGCAAACCTGGAAGGAAACCTGCTCAGCACCAGTGTGAGGTGAGTGGGCAGAGTGAACACTGGCGAGAATTAGAGAGGTTGATTTTACTTAATAGTAAGTCCAAGACAAGGAGACTGGTGTCACATACAAACTGTGACTGCAGAAGCGCAGCTTCCCAGGAGGGCAGTGAGACCCTCGGTGTCCAACCAACAAGGAGAGATTCATGCTTCCTGTGAGCTCTTGGCTCCAGTTCTTCTAATGTGTAATAACTGCTTCACATCTGTTACCAATCCAGAGACTTCCCCTCTTTCAACATTTGGCCCAGATCTCTTAGGTTGAGCTTTGATTTAATCCATCTCTCACGTGCTTCGACATTTTCTTCCAGTAAGCCAGCATTTGGTGTTGCTGCATAAATATATCGAATGGTTCTTAATGTGTACGTTCCATCATTCTGCATTGTCAGGGATCAAAGCGAGAGCTTTGACTGTGCTCAGCAGGCACCGGAGCTACACCCCCAATGCCAGGCTCCAGAATTCTGATCAGATTGAACTTCTAGAGATGAGCAGTCAAGCATTAGTGTCTTCTCACTGTGGCTGGGATTACTTGCTACCCAGCCTGCCTATTACATAACCCCATACTGTATGTCCTCAAGAAAGAAGAGTGGTGAATCATTGCAAAGGGCTATAATTGTGTTTTTCAAAGTAAAGACAAGGATGCCTGCTTCATATGAATGTCAAGTACTTTTGGAAATGAGGACTGAGACTCCTGAACTCAAACCCAGACCTATGTATACTCCGTCTACTTCTCTGAATGCTTACGTTCCCCTCATGAAAACAACTTTAAGATCTATTATGGCCACAGCCCTTCAAGTTCACAGATATTTAAATGCCATGAATGTGATATCTATTCTATGCCTGATTACATAGAAGATAGAAAAGAAGTTCAATGACTTAAATTTGACACTTGGTGTAGGGGAGGAAGGAGGAACAAACAGTGTTCTGCATTATAAAATGCTGAACAGATAAGTATAACTCAAGATTTTAAGGTAAAATACTGTATTTTTTAAAAAAGAAAGCAACAGGGTAGAGTGGAAAGTAGATGATCCTAAACCTATGGTCTGCTTTCCTCATAGGAAATCTGAGTTATATGGAAAACTCAGAGACCAGAAGAGACTCTAGTAGCAAAGCATAGTATAGTACCACAAACTTAGAAGACCAAATCCTAAAGAGAAACACAGTTATACCAAATAGAACCGGCCAGGTGTGGTGGCTCACGCCTTTAACCCAGCTGAGGTAGGAGGATCGCTGTGAATTCAAGGCTAGTCTGCGGCTACAAATTCTAGGACAGCCTGAGCTAGAGTGAGACCCTGCCTCCAAAAACCAAAAGAAAAAATGTCCAAATAGAAACATAAGTAGTGTCCCCAAGACACCTGAAATAAGAATTTGATTAATTCTACCCAAACTACAATCCAGCCTGACCGGATTGTGGCCATAAATCCTATCCGCTTTCTGCTAAACAAGAAAGCACTCTGCCTAGGCACACTTGACATAAATGTAAGTCTCTGCGCAGTTTTCTGTACAATTGCTGGCACAAAATAAAACATGTAGGACAAACGAAGCAGAAAAGAATGCTGAAAATTAAAGAGAAATGAAAACAGAAGCAGACCAAAATAATCAATAGGCATTTTATAGACAAGAATTTTAAAATGAATATATTTTAGAGTAAAGTAGAACACAAGGTATAGAACAAGGGAAAATTTTTAATGAATAACTAGCCTATAGAGCTAGGCATAGCAGTACACTTCTATAATTCCAGCTACTCAAGAGTCTGCGGCAGTAGGTCATATGCGTGAGGGAATCCTAGGCAACACGCTGATAACTGCTCTCAAACTGAAAAAAAATAAGAACAATGAAACAAAAAAGAAAAACACAAGATTATAAAAAGAAAATTTATATTATAAAACTGAAAAACACAATATATAATTAATATTTTATTACATGAGTAAAATTATGGCAGAAGACAGAGCATTAAGGAACAAGAAGGACTTACTAAAGTTATTACATTATTTAGGGACTCAGGTAAAAAATACAGGAAGACTATAGGAAAGAAACAATATTGGAAATGATGTCTAAGAAGCTCCTTAAACTAAGGAAAGGCAAAATCCTACAGATTCTAGACTCTCAGGAAACCTGGAGATAAAGAAAGCTATATGCGTTAGTAAAAAGTGTCAAAAAGAAATATCAAGAGCAATTCACAAAAGCAAGAACAAAGGACAGGTCAAGTGACTGGCTTGGACATGCAATTGACAACTTTTCAAAGTAAATATTGGAAACACAGGAGACAATTCAATGACATCTTTTTAAAAAAAAATGAAAGAAAAAGCTAACAAGATGGAATTTTATCCTCAGCAAAACATATCGTTCAAAATGAAGGTGAAACCTAACATTTGGAGCCAAACAAAAGCTGAGGTAATTGTTAACATATGCACAGTACAAGAAATAGCAAATGTATTTGGGATAAAATAAACTGATACAAAACAGAAGGATAGAAAACCGCAGAAAAGTTTATGTTAATACTTATTAAAATGACAATTACTTTTAAAGAAAATACATTCTGAGTTCAATCACTAAAATAAAGAATTTTTTAAAAAAGAAAAACACAAGAAGAGGATGCAGTGAGTAGGAAAAGGTATGTATGGAGATCTGTGTGTAGATAAAACACCAAAAAAAATAATAATAGGTTAAGCCAATCCCACAAAAATGTCTTCTGGATTATATAAAATGTAGAACTGAAGAATAACATGGTTACAGTATGAAGGGCAGGGAATTCAGAAATGTAATTAAATTGTGGTAAAGTTTTTACTTACATATAAAAAGTAAAATTAATAATCCAATGATGTCTAGAATAAAACTAGACTATAACAGGCAACAGGACCACCTTAAAAAATACAGAGAATATGCCCTAAAAAGCAAAAAGACAGAAAATGGAACAATTTTTAAATACTATTTTAATCTTGTTTTTTAAAAGATGGGAAATTGAAATAAATGGGACAAAAACTAAAAATAAGCAAGAAAATGATAGACTATGATGTGTTTGTGTGCTTGTAAATTCCTGTTTAAATAGAATCCCCAATGCAATCATTTTATGAGGAACATCCTTCAGTAGATGATTAGTGAGGGCTGGGGATGTAGCTCAGTGGTAGAGTTCTTGCCTGGAATGTGTGAAACTCTAGGTTTGTCCCTAGAGTAAAACACACACACACACACACACACACACACACACACACACACACACACTACTATATCATGAAGTGACATTCTCTGCTGATCTTTTTTAAAAAAAATAAAAATTACTTTATTTCATTTTATGTGTGTATGGTATCATGTGAATAGTATATGAACACACACATGGTATATGCAAGTGTGCATACCCTGTGTTCATGCATGCAAAGACCAGGGTAGAACACTGGGGTGTCCTCTATTGTTTTTCTGCATTGTTTCCTTGAGACAGAGTCTCTCTCTACCTTCCTCAGCTTCTTATGGTGGTGCTGAGGGTAATCTCAGGCCCTCGTACCTGCATGGGAAGTGTTCTTACCCACTGAGACATTTCCTAAGCCCCAAAAGTCTTACAGATGTAATTCTCACCCAACAAATTCTTTTCTTTCAAAAATCAAATATTCTCTACTTTCTACTTACTTCCTGATTTCTTTCCAAATGACCCAAATGCTTGTTTAACCTATTTTGTCCATAATTTATAAGATCTCTGTCTAGGTTTCTTCTATTTTTCATTCTCTTCTGTATCCTCTCTCAACACTGGGTCTGTGGATACTAAGCACTCCAGCCTTGGAGTTAGAATTCTTGCTGGATTCCTAATTCATACAGAGGTTGAAATTGTACTAAACTCAGTCTAGAACTGGGCAAATAGTGAAGTTCTTTGAAACAGGCAAAATAATAATATTGAAATGCCAATCTAATAGGTTATTCCTAGTTGTCTATATCTTTTATTAGTTTCTTTATTATCAATAATTTGATACATTGTATAAGTAAATCTTGTGATGGTATCCCCATTTCCCTCCTCCCTGTCCCCAACCCACTTGGGGGCCCTCCTCAGTGGGTTTACTGAGTCAGTCCAGGGGTAGGGGATTGTGAATTGTACAAGAGGTAGCCAGTTTTTTTTCCTCTCCTTTGTGTGTTGTTGCTGTGTTGTTGTTGCTTTGTGTGTTGTTGCAATATTTCTGGATATTCTCCCCCACCATGGCTTTTACAATCTTTCTGCCCCCTCTTCCACTCAGTTCCCTGAGTCATGGTGAGTGAGTTTTAAGTCTGTTTTATTGTTGAGATCTTAAATGTCTCTGGACTTCTGCTTTGGGTTGTGTTCGACATCGTTGGTGTCTGTCTCCATTGACCTTTCATGAATTATTTAACTTGCTGTGGTGATAGGTCTCTTGTTTATCTCGACACTTTCTCATAGGTTTCATTTGGGCCCTGTATGATAGGCCAGGGTAGTTCATCTCCTGCCAGGATGTCAGCCATCATCCCATGTCTGTCTATATCTTTCATTCTTTTTCTGAACTATGTTATAACTAAATTGTAGAAAACACAGCTGTGGTGGTTTGAATGTAAATGCCCTGTTCCTCCCACCAATAGCTTCAAATATCTGTGATTAAGCCTCATACATAAGTCCCAGCTAGTGGAGCCCTTGGAAGGTGGAGCCCTGCTGGAGAAGATGTGTCCCTGGGGGTGGGCCTTTGGACTTTATAGTCAAGCCCCACTTTCCACACCCAGACTGCCTCCCTGCTAGCGAAGAAGAGGGGCACAGGCTGCCTATTCCTGTTCTGTTTCCCACCATTATGAGACTTCCTCTCAAGACTGTGAGTTGGAAATAAATCCTTTCTTTCCATAGCTGCTTCTGGTCAGGTGTTTTGCAGCAACAATGAGAGAGTAACTGCTACAACAGTAATGGAAAAGAATTTTATACATACTAAAGCAAAAAAAAAATGTGGAGAACTCATTAATTTATTATTTTTTAAATGTTAATTGTTCTTGCATTTATTTAAGTCATTTCTCCATTTCTCATTGCACTCATATATTCATTTTTAATAAATTCTCCTTTGAACAGACTATAGCAACTCACTGCTTTTCCATTATTGTGTTAAAATATACTTGGCTTGTGTTCATTTTATGTTTATTTGAGAATTGTAAGTTTTAGATTTAAAATGATCTCCTAACACTTACCAAGTCATGTTTGGAGCATAATTCATTTTACCATGAAATATTGTTTTAATATAGTTACCTCTGAAATGTGTATCCCTAAGTAGGGTACCTAAATTTAGCTTATGCCTCCCAGGATTTAGATTAAGTATAGCTCTTACGTACAGACACATATATATGCATCACAGAGCAAAATATTTTAAAGTAAATCACCAAACATCCCTAGCATATAGATCAGTAATGACTATTAACAGGTAGGCCTAAGTAAAAAGCTTATGGAAAATAAATAGGATTATTTGATCAATAGAAAATTGATCACACAAACACTATCTGTTTTAATATCAAATCACCCTTAATTTCAGTATGTCACCTTAGGGGGAAAAACATATTAGATATCTTTCTCACAAAACCCATGGTCATTATTTATCTTCTTAGTAAATGACCCAGTGAAGTGTCTTATCATCGTGAATTATGTGCATGAGTTTGTCAATGCTGGAGCATAGTTGCTTCATTTAAAGTGACTTTCCAAGTGAAGTCCTCATGGACAGTTATTTCCTTATAGTTACGTTATTAAATGTTCTTTGTGCTATACCCACAGCCTTTTCAGACACTTTGCTCTTGAAAATAAAGAGAACAAACATATTTTAATGCATTAACATTTGTGCAGGGACTTTTAGGGAAATAGGTGACATGTTAAACATCCAACTTGTAGAGTGAACAAAATGGAGAAATAACTACTGACATCATCTGTTCATGTCCACACTTACATCCGAATCTCCCTGCCCGAGTAGAGAACTAAGAATATGCATTTTGTCCCAAAATGAAGAAAAATAGAAGCAAAAGTCACCTGTGTGATTTACAAAGTAAAGCAGAGCATTCAGAATGGCTTATGGTTTAAGTTTCTTATAAGAACTGAGATAATAATTAAATAATTTAAAAGGCAACTGTAGGGCTGCAAAGATACAAGCGTGAGGACTTCAGTTTGGTCCCCAGCACCCACATAAAAAGCTGGGCATCATGACATGTGCCTGTAATCCCATCACCAGGGAGATGGAAACAGAAGGATCCCCAGAGCTTACTGATCAGGTAAATTAGAAGAGACAGTGAGAGACCCAGTTAAAAAGAAAATAATAAGATGGACACTTGAAAGGCACAGGAGGATCACTGTGAGTTCAAGGCCAGCCTGGGACTACAGAGTGAGTTCCAGTTCAGCCTGGGCTAGAATGCACCCTATTAAGTAAAATAAAATTAAATATAAATTAAAATTTAAGAGATGGAGAACAAATAATTAAAACACCATGTTGACCTCGGGCCTCCACATATACATGCTCACATGTGCAAGTGAGTTCATATACAAATACATGTGCCCCCACACAAGCAAAGCACCCATACTCACACACCACATGTGAACATGCAAACAATAACAGTTAACTTTCTGCTAAGCCCAAGCCAAGGCAAATGTCTGACATTCCAGCTTCCAAATGTATCACTCTATCCCCAGAAATCAAGCATGCTTGCCCAGAGGGGAATCCGATGAACAGTCAGCACCTCATGTGTGCTTACCCCTTGTCCAACAGCCAGATGTTGCTCCCATGCCCCTAAAGAGCCCACAACAGAGCCTGACAGCTAGCTTGCAGCACTCATTCTCACATGAGCCCAGTGAGATATATAGCCAAATGAAGACTCCACACCTGCAAAAGAGCCACTATACTGCAAGACCTGCAGACACCCATGTCTGTCCTTATAGGCTACATAGTAACAAATACACAGCCTGGGCACTGTATGCATCCACATGCATCACTGGTGAAGGTTATGGCCGAAGAAACTGTACGGAGACAACACTACTGACCCTATCAAGATCAAAACTAACCCACCATACCACTGATTCCTAGGGCCCATCCATAGGAGCTTATTAACAAAAAGCTCCCCAAACTCCATAAAAGTGGAAAAGGCCAACTACTGCATGAGACATGTAAACATTAATGCATTAACCCATGAAGCATGAAAAAGCAAATAAATTTGTCACTTCCAGTAATAGAGATGAGAGGAAAGAAATTTGTAAGATACCTTAAAAGTAAACCAAAAGTACATTATGGAAACTCAGTAACATACAACACAAGACCATAAAACAATTCAATGGTATTAGGAAGGTAGCTCATTATAAAATGAGAAATTCAATAAAGAGATGAATAACATAAAAAAGAGATAAATCACAATTTGCAGCTGAAGAATTCAACAATGAAATAAAAATACAACTAAGAGTCAAGGTAATAGACAAAATAAAAATGAAGGAAAAATTTGAAGATAATTCAAGAAATAGGAAAAAAAGAATGAGAAAGAGAAATCCATGGAACAGGATTCTGTGAACAAAGATTCATTCCCATGTGAGTTTCAGAGGGAAAAGAAATACACAGAAGAAAGGCACAGAAATTGTACTTAACTAAATAAGAATAGAAAGTTTCCAAGCCTTAGAACATAGCTAGATATTCAAATGCATAAAGTTCTAAAAGGCATAACTGTAACTTACTCCACATGGGCTTTGCAATTTCCTTTTCTATGGTCACTGATGGTATAACTGTTGGCTTGAATCGATTGACAGTGTGACAGTATCCGGTTAGTTTCAGTGTTATTATGGCAGTTTATTTTCTCCTCTCTGAAGGTACTCAGAATGAGTCCTCCAGTGAGGATGACTCACTAAGAAGACTCCTAAATAAATTCAGAAGAGATACCTATCCCAAAAGAAGTACAAATCACAACACAAAAACATAAGAAACATGAAAAACAAGGAAACATGACTCCAGCAAAAATTATATCTCCTCAATTATAAAATCTAATGACACTAACATGGAAAAAAAAGCTTCATGAAGGATTCAGAAGCTTATTTATAAAAATGACATAAATATGACTTTTAAAAAGAGGTAAAGCCTAGAAGCCATAGATTACTAAACAAAACTCCCAGTGCCAGGGATAGTTGTTTGTAAGGGAGGCCTGGGAGGCCTCTAAAATAATACAGATTATTATTACCATTGCTTACGGTTGTCCACTAAAACTAAGTGGTGAATCCCTATCACTGGTGATAACAAACTTCAGTTGCAGAACATAGAGAAGTCAAGCTGGAACTGAGCTGGCTGCATCCTCATTGGCTGATTTCACTAATATTGGAAGGTGTTATGCAGGCTACTGAGGGGAAATGTCCTCAGCAGTCTTCCCCAGCTGTGGACCTTGCTCTGAATGCTATCCAGCCAGGCAAAATGTGCAATAGTGACATGACAGTTATAGGAATAACCAAATACTTTCTGATTGGATTGGAGGCCTGTTCCCCAAGAGGGAACTCATGTCTCATACTGTAAACCAGGTAAAGCTCATGACTAGGGAGGTAATAGGCCCCAGGGAAGAACCTACTATTGTTGTTATGCTGAACAGATATGTTGTCAAACTGTCATACAAGTATCAATATTTATAACCATATATTCCTGCTCTCAGCCTCAATCAGAGAAGCTTCTTTTTGCTGTCAGACACAGATATCTGGTGAAAGTGTTGAGAACAAGTGACTACTGTGTGCTCAGCCCTATATGAGACATCTGTATCACCCACTCTAAGGATCAGGAAACATTGCATAAGAGGAGGTGGAGAAAACATAGAGACAGAGAGTGGGGAGGAGTGCTATGAAACACTTTCTTTTGGATATAACACGTATGAACTCATAGAAGCTATAGTTTTCTACACAAAATTCCCTCATGGATGGAAGAGGGGCTCATGAGACCCCCCAATACTCCCAAAGGAACTATTGGAAGCTAATGGTTGTTCAAGGAAGGAGAAGTCATGTTCTTCAGAGATTTAGCCACAATTTTTTTCATTTTTAAATTTGTATTTATTCATTTTCAAGCAGAGAGATTCAGAGAGAGAGAGAGAGAGAGAGAGAGAGAGAGAGAGAGAATGCACCAGGGTCACCACCTTGTGGGTCTGGTTTATGTGGGTCCTGGGGAATTGAACCCAGGGCCTTAGGCACTGGAGGCAAGTGCCTTAACCGCTGAGCAATCTCTCCAGCCCTCTCTCAATTTTAATGTAAAAAAGACTTAATTATATGCTGTTTTCAAGAAACCCTCTCACTAGTAAACATGCATATATTGCACATGAAGGATAGAAAAAGACATGAAAATGCAATCCAAATTTTCCCAGTAGTCATTTATTTATGCCAGACTTTAAGTTAAAAAATCATTAAAAGGGCACAAAACAGCATACAATAAGATAAAAAAAGATCAATTTCTGAGGAAGACCCAACTATTATAAATGTATACGTGGCTCTAATGTTAGAGCACTGAATTACATAAAGCAAATATGATTACTTCTTGCAGGGGTTTCCAATGGGCAGCATGTGGGCCACTTGAAGCCTAGAATGGCTGTGACTGTGACCCAACAAAAAACTGTCAACTTGCTTAAAACAGGAGAACTTTTTTGTAGCTCACTGCGCAGTACTTAAGAGAAGCTTATAAATGACAGTGGTGTCACAACGTCGCACAAAATAATTGTATTATGCTTTTGCTATACGTATACATTCATGGCTATAACTTTGTGCGGTGTGCCAATTCTAGATTATTACCTTCCAAATGCAGTCAGATTAGCACCATCACATGTAACATGCTCACGGTGATTTAGTGAGTGAAACACAGTGGTTATCCTACCGTTGCACACAGTGTCTAATACTATTTAGGAAGCATTCTCATTGATTATTAGTGATGTTTCCACACCTCTGCATCACTCCACAAGAGACTCTCTGCTTCACACTGCTACGACAACTGAGAAAAGGCCTACGTCTTGCTTTCTATTGTCCTGTGAATTAATTTTCATAACTGTTATCATTCTAAGAAAGAAGCTCACTAAGAAAGAAAGAGTAAAACTAGAACCAAAATGTCTCATTAGGTATTGTTCCTAATTTCATTCTCTATAAGCTCATTATGTAAAAGCTACTGACATTTGGACATTGATTTTTATAACCTGCAATTTTGTTGAAGGTATTGATTAAACCTTATAGTTTTCTGTTAAAGCCTGTAGGATTTCTTAAGTATGGAACCTTGTCATCTGCAAATAGGCATAATTTCATTGTTTTCCTTTTCCATGTTTATTTTATATCTTTCTCTTATCTTCTTATTACTCTAGCTAAGGCTTTGAGTACTTTATTGAACAAGAGTGGAGATAGTGGACACCCTTGTCTTATTCCAGATTTTAGAGGAGATGTATTCAGTTGTATATATTGCATATGACATTGGCTGGAGGTTTGTCACATAGAGCCTTTATTATTTTGAGGTATGTTCTTAATTTCTTCAGGATATTCTTCATGATGACATATTGAACTTTGTCAAATGTCTTTTCTGTGTCTCTTGAGATGATCATGTGATTTCTGTCCCTACATTTATTTATATGCCATTTATTGATTTGTGTCTGTTGAGCCAACCTTGCATTACTGTGATGAAAGCAACTTGATCATGATATACAATCTTAATTCATGTGTTCTTGAATTCAATTCGAAAGTATTTTGTTGAGAATTTTCACATCGATGTTTAACAGAGAAACTGGACTGTTGTGTCTTTATCTGGTTTTTGGTATCAGGATGATACTGGCCTCATAAAATGAGTTAAGTAGTATTTTTTCCCTTCTTTTATGTGGAACAGTTTGAGAAATGTTTGTATTAAATATTCCTTAAAAATTTGATAGATTTTAGCAGGGCGTGGTAGTGCACAACTTCAACCACATCGCTTAAGAGCCAGAGGTAGGAGAATTGAGTTCAAACCAACCTGTGACTACACAGTGAATTCAGATGTGCCTGGGCTAAAGTAAGATCCTACCTCGAAAAAGCAAAACAAAATTTGATAGAATTTGGCAGTGATTCCACCTGGACCTAGGATTTTCTTTGTGTAATTAAAAAAACTACCATTTGAATGCTGTTGCACTGGACTATGGGTCTGTTTATTAATACCGTCTGGTTTTAATTTTAGTACACCATGTGCATTCAGAAATTCATCCATTTCATCTAGGTTTTCTAGCTTTCAAGATTATAAATTTTCACACTATTCCCTAATAATCGTCTGATTTCATTGGAGTCCGTTTTAACAACTCCTTGTTTATCTCAAATTTTATATATTTGGGTTTTTAAAAAATAAAGCATCCTAGAAATAAACCTCACCAAGGACAAGAAATAGCTCTTAAAAACATGAACCTTTAAGACAATAAGAAAGAAGGAAAGAGAGCGAGAGAGAGAGAGAGAGAGAGAGAGAGAGAGAGAGAGAAAGACACGAGATGATAGCAAGACCTTTCATGTTCTTGGATCAACAGATTCTTTATTGTGAAATGGCTATACTACAAAAGTTATCTCAGACTTAATGCAACTTTCATCATGGTTCCAATGACATTCACACAATCCAAAAAATTCATATGGAAGCACAAAATATCACGCATAACCAAAGCAATCCCAAGCAGAAAGAACATGGCTTTAAGTATCACAAAATTATGCTATAGAACCATCATGATAATTACAGCATGGTGCTGACCTAAACTCAGACAAATAAACCAATAGAATAGACTCGGGGACATAGAAATAAGCCCAGACAGCTGTGGTAACTTATCTATTGAAGCATCAAAAATATACAATGGAAAAAACACAAAACATAGTTTATTTAAATGATGCTGGATTACACCTGCAGAATAATTCATTTAAATCCTTCAAAATAAATAAAAGGCCTTAAAACAAAGTCAGAAACACAGAGACAATCATAGGGATTTCACTGGAAGTTAAAGGCATAGCAAAGAACTTCCCGAAAAGAACTCCAATAGTCTCAAGAATCAACAAATGAGACTACATGAAATTTTCAGTTTCTACACAGCAAAAGAAGCTATCAGGAGAGCAGAGAGCCTACAGAAAGGGATAAAATACTTGCCAGCTACACCTCAGACAGGGGGTTAACATCAAGAACATATAAAGAACTTAGATTGGCCATAAAACGTTTTCTAAAAGAACTGCAAAAATTAAACACAGAAAACCCTGATAATCAATAAATGGGCTAATGAAATGAATAAGCAGTTTTCAAAAGAAGAAATACAAATGACCAATAAATATTTTTTAATGATCAATATCATTAACCATCAGGAAAATGCAATTAAAAGCCACTTTGAGATTCTGTCTTGCCCTAATCAGGACCATAATCAAGAAAACAAATAACAAATGTTGGCCAGGGCGTAGGGAAAGGGGAACCCTGATTCACTGTTGGTAGAATGGAAACTGGTGTAGTCACTGTGAAAATCAGTGTAAATGTTTCCCAAAAAGCTAAAAATTGAACTTCCATATGACCCAGCTATAGCATTCCTGGGCACATAGCCAAAGAACTCTGAGTCCCAACACAGAGATGCTTATATATCCTTGTTCATGCTGCTCTGATCAAAATGGCAAGAATCTACTTCGATGTCCACCAGTGCGTGAGTGGATAGTGAAACTGTGGATATGGACAATAAAAATGCATTTATACACTGAAATTCTGTTTAGCTATAAAGAAAACTAAAATTGTGAAATTAATGGGAAAAATGTGTGGAACTGGAAATAATCATACTAAGTAAGCAAGGTAACCCAAGCCAAGAAGGACAAAAATCACATGTTCTTTCTTATATGAAGACATAACTGTTAATATTTCCATGTATATAATTAGGGAATGTGAGAGTGGGTATAGTCTAGGAAACTAAATAGGAAACCACAAAAGAGATCAAGTAAATTTTGTCCTTGGCTTTACTTATGTTTTGTATGATGTTTATTGATTTGCATAAATGGGATAATCCTTGGATTCCAGGGATGATATTGTAAATGTGCTATTCAATTCAGCTTGCCTGTATTCTATTATTGCTTCTCTGTTCATCAAGGGCAGTAGCCTGTTGCTTTTGTTGTTGTTGATGTTGTTACATTTTGCTAGCAGAGCATTTCTTCCCTTTCCATTTAGTGGAATAGTTTGAGAACCATTCATACAAGTTCATTAAACTCTGATAGAATTCAGTCATGAAAATGCCCAGTCTGGGCTTTTCTTTATTAGGTAATTAGTACTGCATCAAACTATTGCTTATTTTTACTTAATCTGGTTAGATCTTTGTTAGCTCAAGTTTGGCAAGTCATATGTGTCCAGAAATTTGTCTATTTCTTCTAGACTTCTGATTTCCTGGCATATGCTTTTTCAAAATGTTATCTGATCTTGTGAGTTTTATTGATATCTATTCTCATTCTCTCTCTCTTCTCTTTCTCTCTCCTCCCCCATCTCTCCAATGTCCTCCCTCTCATTCTCCCTCCCCTCCCCCTCCTCCTCCCTCTCCCTTGGCTTGTTATATAGCCTAGGATTGCCTGGAACTCATGGTTTTTCTGCTTCAGCTACCAGAGTGCACCTACACACCGGACCTCCCCTTTCTCATGTCAGATTTTATTTATTTAGGCCTTCTTTCTTTTTATTAGTTGAGTTCACTGACTGACATTTATTTATATTTTTTAAAGATCCACTTTCTTTTCAATTGATCCTTTTTAATATTTTTTTCAAACATTTTATCTATGAGAGAGAGAGTGAGTGAATGTGTGTGTGTGTGTGTGTGTGTGTGTGTGTGTGTGTGTGTGTGTGTTTATGTGCCAGGGCCTGCTGAAGACAAACTCTAGATACATGTTCCACCTTGTATATCTGGATACTGGGGAATTGAACCCAGGTCTGCAGGCTTTGCAAGCAAGCACCTTTAACCATTAAGCAATCTCCCAAACCCTCTTTGTATTTTTCTTTTTGTGTCTTTTATGTTTATTTCTGCCCAGATGTTTATTTCTTTCCTTTTTAGGCTTAGTCTCTTCTTATTTTTCTAGGACATTGAGATGCATCAATAAGTTATTTACTTGAGAAATTTCTGTATTTTTAATGTAAACACTTATGAATATAAACTTTATTTCACATTAACTTGAAGAATAGCAAAACAACCCCTCTTTTTTTCAAGGATTTTCATAATAACTGATTTTATATACATAAGATTTGTTATTTCCTTTAAATAATCCATAAGCCTATAATACAAAGCGGATATTTGGTTAACACTACTTCGTGAAAAATACTAATGATCATTGACTGTTAAGTCACCAAAGAATGCGAATGACCTAGATGCCTAAGAAAAGCTGTGACTGGGAAATATTGGCTGTACACACAGAAAAGTGTAACAGGGATCCTACAATGAATGTCTCCAGGACACGAGATGACATCCAGAAGTGAGATAATTCTGCAAGAGCAAAGGGGACAGTGGTCAGCACCGCATTCCGTACGCTGTTACTGAAGCCCTGGGACAGCAGACTCATTACATCCACTGAATCTTTCCAACTTTAAAGAAAATTCACCAGATGAAAAGAAAAATGACATAATGAAATTAAAAAAAAAAGTGGATGGACTTGGGGCAGATCATTCTTAGCGACCTCATGCAAGAACTGAGATCAAACGCCGTATATTCTCCCTCATAACCAGGTTAAGCTTGAACAGTAAGAAAACCTGTCAGGTAATTGAGAGATGGACAGAGGGGTTTGAAAGAATTGGGGATTTGTGGAGGAAAGGGAACTTACACACCAGTCTAGCCAATAAGGAAGGTGTCATGGTTTTATCCCCCACAAACAAATGAATGTGTTCTCAGTGATCAATGCTCAGCTGATGGCAGTTCGGGAATTAAAACCTAGCTAGAGCTGTGTTGTTGGGGGCAGGCTTATGGGGGTTATAAGCCAGCTTCCCCTTGCCAGAGTTTGGCACACCTTCCTGCCGCTGTTTCCAGCGCTGTGGCCGAGGTGATGTCCAGCCCTCTGCTCATGCCATCGTTTTCCCTGCCAGAATGGAGTCTCCCCTAGAGTCCGTAAGCCAAATAAACCCATTCCTCCACAAGCCACTTTTGTTTGGGTTCTTTCTGCTCAACAACTAGAAAGGTGACCCCAACAGTTTTGGTACCAGGATGTGGGGTCATCTGTTGCTGCTAGAACCCTGGTCTTGTGGCTTTGGTCTTCTGGAAGTGATCTACAGGAAGAATGTGGAAGGACTTGAAATCTCGGCCTAAGAGATGCCTCGCAGTGTTGTGAGTGCAGCTTCATGGATCATTCTGGTCAGAGCTGAAAGACCTGAAGGTAATGAGAACTATGGACTGTGAGGTTTGGCTTACGAGGGGGAGAAAGAACTTGGTCAGGACTGTGCCAGAAGCAGTTTGCAGTGAGAGGCTTACTGTGTTCTGCCTGCCTGTGTCCTGGGAACCTGTGCAGGGTTGTGTTACGTAAAGATGGACTGGTGTGAGCAGATGGAGATGGCACAGAAAGAAAGATCTTTGGGTCGAAACTGCTGCCCGTTCACCTGCAATTGTTTGAGAGATTACAACCACTGAGATTGGGCCAGCTGGTCTGCATTAGAACAACAGGAAGAATGCGGACTCTTTGAAGTAAGGGGCCTGAATGCTTTGTTCCCCCCTGGATTAACAAGTTGGTAGCCCACC
>PVHP010002577.1:0-87992 GCA_004024765.1 Zapus hudsonius
CAAACTTCTACAAGTCAGTAGTACTATAGGAGAAGGTGAGGACCTGAGAAAGGAGTTGAGTGAGGGATTAGTTGAAGGCTTGAGGGAGTGGGAATAGCTTGCAGAAGTCTGAGGACTGTGGTTAAGTAGAACTTAGGAAGGAGAAAGTGTAGGAAATGGGTGTGAGGGCAGAGTAGTTGGAAGGGAGCTCTGAGTGTAGAGGTAACAGTCTGAATTAGGAAGTGAAGGTCTGAGAGAGGAGACAGACTTCCAGCCTGAGACTCCAGTCTGAGGAGTAAATGGGAGAAGTGGTTCTGATGGAAGAAGGCATTTGGTGGAATCTTGATCATGGGGGGGGGTGGTTTGAGGTGAAAAACTAAAAGTCTGAGGGTGGAGGAATGGCCTATGGAATGAGTAATTAGGGATACAACAAAGAGCCCCTCACTCAAGTCTAGTTGAAGTCTCACAGCTGAGAACTTAGAATTCTAGCATAATTAATAGTGTCTGCTGTGAAGGTTGCATGCATATAGATCGTCTGTATTTCAAATAAAAATGTTAAAAATAGTAGTGAACCATGGTTAAGAATATAGTATCTTTCAAGTATGGCCTTATTTGTCTGGGATGCATCAATAAATTTTGCTTTACAGTAGAAACATCTGAATTTCCCATGTGAACTTTCCAATTGAACTTTATTTCCTATTGGAGATACTGAAAAGGTAATATCTGCCCTTCTTTCCCCTCCCTAGGAAGAATTGGAGAAGATTCAGGAGAGAGGAAGCAAAGACTTGAACAAAATGTGACCTCATGTCTTTTCTTGTCAGCTGTATCCTATCCAGTGCACTTTAGGAACTCTTTTTGAAGGGCTAGAGCAAGACCCTACCTCGAAAAACCAAAAAAAAAAAAAAAAAAAATGTAGTTTCAGAAGCCACCAAAATCATACATATAGCTGTTGTTCAGAGACTTAAGATGAGCTGTCTCTTTGGAAGCCCACACTTTGGTTTGTCCATCTGTGTCTGTCTATCATCTATCTGATCATCTAATCAAATGTGGGTGAAGGAGTGCACCAGGACCTTTTGCCACTGCAAAGGAATGCCAGAAACTTGTACCAGTTTTTGGGTCAGGCTTATATGTGTGGCTTGGGAATTGAACCCAGATGGCAAGCTTTATAAGCAAGTGCCTCTAACAGCTCAGCCATCTTCTCAGCTCTGTGGCTTGGTTTTATTTTCTCCTTTGCCAGAGCATTTCTTTTCCTGTTAACCCAAATGCTTAAACAGATGTTAAAAATTCTTTCTTAATTAACTCCAGGTGTTGGGGATATTGTTCAGTTCTTCAAGTAAGCTTACCTCACATTTATAAGTCTTTGGGTTACATCCCCAGTAGAATGTCGGGGTGTTGTAGTACCTGCCAGTAATCTCAGCACTTTGGAATAAAAACAGGAAGTCCCTGTCCCTGCAGAGGGATTCAGAACCCTCTCTGAATAGCTCTGCCCCATAAGCCTAAAATGCACTGTGTGGCCAGATTCCTGATATAGGGAAGAAAGCTGTTACACCCATACCTATACCACTGGCGAATGCCTCCTTGTTCTCCTTTGTGTATGGCATTTGGCGCCTGGACTCTGTCACACACAGCCTTCTGTGCCCCAGCTCCTAGGACCCTCCATATCTGGGTCCCAGGGCATTTCAGCCTCGTGCCTAGATGCTCTTATATTTATTTCTGGCACATCAACCTCCATTCTTTCCCCTTGTTACCAAGAACTCCATCAGTTTGTGTCATGAACACTGTCTGTTGATCAGTTGCCCTATCTGGCCTTAACCTCAGTAGAAAAGCACCTCTGACCTGGCCAAGTATTGGTGAGGCTGGGAAGTATTCCAGGTGCCATGAGGAGACCTGGAGGACAGCAGGGCCTGTAGTACCATGGAGGTGGGTGGGGAGTATCTCTGGGGAGGGGGCCCCTGTGGAGGTGGGCTGGGCTGAGTTAGGCTGGGTGTTCAGGACCATGGCCACCTTTTACCAGTGGGATATGGGCCAGCCTGAGTGTTGTATGTCTTGGAATGGTGATTTCACCATGTTTCCTGCTGCTGGCTGAACTGAAGGGACTTTTGTCAGCTGGAGCAATGGAGTCTGCAGATCCAACTCCCCATAGTGTACCAATCTTCCCTCTTTCTCTTTTGTTTTCTGAAATCCTGAGCCAGGGCTCCTAGTCACAGCCCAACCAGAGCTCTGGGAGTTCCTGACTCTGAGTTTGTGTCTCTGATTGTGTAATTTCAGCATCTCTGAATCTTTGTGATCTTCTCACTCAACTGTCTGGATGTAGGCTTGTGAGTGACAAACTCCTGCCCCTTTGTCTCTGCTGTCCCTTGCCTGCCTTTGTGTCTCTCATGATTTCTTTCTTTTTTTTTTACGTTTATATTTGTGTGTGTGTGTGTATGTGTATACATACATGTATGTACCAGTTTTCTTACTACTGCAAATGAATGCCTGTCTAGCTTTACATGGGTGGCTGGGGAATTGAACCTGGACCGGCAAGCTTTGCAATCAAGTGCCTTTTGCTGCTGAGATATTTCCCCAACTCCACTCACCACTTCCTCTCTAGGAGGCATTTTCTTGTGGCACTGTAGATCCTAGGTCATGGCTTTTTTTTTTTGGGGGGGGGTAGACAGAGTCTTATTCTGTTGTACAATCTAGCCATAAACTTGAGCTCCTCCTACCATTAGACTCCTAGATACCTGGGATTATAGGCCTGCACTATCAATGTTCTGAGTCCCTTTCTTGTGGCAGTGAAGAGAATAGGCCAGGCCAGGGAGTATACCTGGCAAAGAGTCCAGATGCTTATCTACCTGTCTGTCTCTCAGGCTACACCTTGACCTTCTGCATATGCCTCCCAGGAGCAAGTCTGGGATGATGGACAGAAGCACTGAATCTATTTTTGCAGGTTCCCTGCATCTAGCCAGAGCCCTTCCGAACACAAGGTGGTTCACAGGTGAAAGCCTTGCAGACAGGTGCGGAGATCCTGAGAGACATGGACTCAGCACAACTCAGAGTAGAAGACCATAGATAAGGCCTCAGGCCAGGCAATAGGGCTTGGGGTAGGGTTGATTCCCTCTGCTCCCCCACTTTATCTCCCACACATGGGAGACCTGGGCTGACTGGCCAGGAACAGGCCCAGCTGGTTTGGGACATGATTCAGAAGCATATTAGTTCAGATGACAGGACTGGCAGTGTCTTCCATTTTGTTTTGGGGCACAACCCAGAAATACAGGTCTTTCTTGGATTTTTTTGGGAGAAGAGCCACTACTAAGTGTGAATCTGGTGACTAAGTGAGAGATGTCACTGGGAAATGCATTGGAAACTCAGTGGGGAAGAAGAGTGAGACATGCATCTCAAACCTACCAAGGGCTCCCCTTGTTCTTGTCTGGGTGTCTCTGCAAGTATTTTCTTCCATCCTTTCCCTGGTCCCTTCTGTTAATCTCCCCTCCCTCCCTCCTTTCTTCACTTGATCCCTGCTTTCTTCCCTTGGTCCCTCCCTCCCTCCTTCCTTTCTTCCTTCCTTCCCTCTTTTGTCCTTCATTCCTCCTTCCCTTTCTCTCCCTTCCTTCCCTTCTCCCCCTTTGTCCTTAATTCTTACTTCCCTCCCTCCTTGTCTTTAACCCCTTTCCCCCCTTTCTTCATTCTTCCCTCCCTCCCTCCTCCCCTTTGACCTTCACTCCTCCCATCCTCCTTCCCTCTTCCTTCCTTCTTTCCCACTTTCCTTTTCTTCCATTCTTTCTCCCTCCTCCTCCTGCTTTGTTTGGTTTTGTGAAGTAAGGTAGGGTTTGACTCACTCTAGCCCAGGCTGACCTGGAACTTACTATATCCAAGGATGGCCTCAAATTCACATTGAGTTCCTCCCTCATTCTCCCAAATGTTGTGTTTAAAGACATGAGCCACTACACCTGGCACACTCTTTCCTTCCTTCCTTCCTTCCTTCCTTCCTTCCTTCCTTCCTTCCTTCCTTCCTTCCTTCCGTCCGTCCGTCCGTCCGTCCAATTGTCTCTGTAGCCAGGGTTTGCCTCACGTTTGCAGTAATCTTCCTATCTCAGCCTCTCAAGTACTGGGTGAGATTCATATGCATGTGCCAGCAAGCTTATGTTACCTGTTTTATCTGCCTGTATCTATTTATGTCTCTCTGTTTTCTCTGACTTCAGAGTCACTGAAACCTATTGTAGCCCTGGCCTGGGAAGGGACTTTGGCTGGCTGGGACCCCACCCCATACAATTTGCAGAATTCCAGAAGCAGCTGTAAAGGAAGGCCTCACTTCTTTCCAACTCATTCTTTCTCTATCTGAACGTCTCCCTTAGTATAATGTTAAGAGGAAATGGGGGATGAGCCCTAGACTTGGGTTCAAATTTCACTTCTAAGCCAGACATGGTGGTTCAGGCCTATAATCATAACTACTCATGACACTAAGGCAGAAGGAAAGATCACAAGTTACAGATCAGCCTCTGCTATAAGGGTGAGTTCAAGACCAATCTGAATAACTTAGTAAGACTGTCTTAAACAAAAAAATAAAATCCAAGTGGAAGAAGAGTTCAGTGGTAGGGCACATGAGTGGCCTTAGCATGGTCCTGGGCTCCATTCCCAGTCACCTTCTCTGTGTGACCTCACAGAAGCCAATTTCCTTTTTTAAATGTTCATTTATTTTATTTTATTTTTTGTTTTTTTGAGGTAGGGTCTCATTCTAGCCTAGGTTGACATAGAATTCACTATGAGGTAGACTCAAACTCATGGCAGTCCTCCTTACCTCTAACTCCCGAGTGCTGGGATTAATGGTGTACGCCACCATGCCTGGGTTCATTAATTTTTAATATTTATTTGTAAGCAGAGAGAGAGATTGAGAGCGACAGAGTTTGGGCATGCCAAGGCCTCTTGCTGCTGCAAATGAACTCCAAATGCACTTGCTGCTTTGTGCATCTGGCTTTACTTGGGTACTGGGGAATCAAACCACAACCAGCAGACCTTTCAAGCAAGCACCTTTAACCACTGAGCCCTCTTCCTAGCCCCCAATTTCTTGAGACTCAGTTTCTTTTGGAAAAGAATGATGTCACTACCTATTGACCCATGTGTGTGTGGGCCACAGCAAAGCAAGAAGTCCAGGCCTCCAGAGAGCTGTGATTAAAGGTATGCCTCCACCAAGCTTGTTCTCAGTTTGTATGCCAGTGTGGTCTTGAATTCATGGTCTCCCACTGAGCTCTCTATCCTATTGTTGATGTTTTAGAGATAAGGTCTTACCTTGATTCTCATACTGATTACACAGTCACTGTGTAGTCCAGGTTGGCTTCAAACTCATGTCTTCCTGTCTTTAGCCTCTGGAGTGATGACTCTGGTACCCCATCTCTGTAATCCCAATCCTTGGGCGGCAGAGGCAGGATGAACAGGAGTTCAGAACCAGCCTGAGATCCATAGAGACCTTGATTAATAAAGGAGGTGAGTGGTAGTGTAGCTCAGTGCCTAGCATGTTCAAGGCCCTGAGTTTGATCCTCAGCACCGCAAATCAAAGGAAGCTAACAAATCCACCCTCCAAAAACAAAGTCCAAACAGTTGTCAGAATGTAGAAGACTGTACCCCCATTGTCCTCTTCCCTGCCCCCAACCCACTGAGGGCCCTGCTCAGTGTGATTGCTGGAACGGTCCATGGCATGGGAGCCTGGAATAAATTATTTAAATGTAGAACATGAGGATGGCTGACACATTATGCTGCTACAGTCTCCGTTCTTGAAAGGGCATATGGCCCATGTATTAGGGATGTCGATTGGGGCTCATTTAAGGTCCCCCTCTGCTGGCTATTTGTAGAAACAATCTGTATAGACTTTTTGGTGAGGTAGGCAGAGGAGGGTAGGAGGGTTTTTCATTTCCACCCCTACACACTTAATCCTGTGTCTGTCTGTCCCGCCCCCCCCAGTTTTTTTTTTTTTTAATGAAGCAGAATCTCACTCTAGTCCTGGCTGACTTGGTCAACCTTTTTTGAATACTTCATCTTATCAGTTCTTTGTCTCCAAAGCTTCACATAAAACCGCCACTTGGGCATTGGCATCTGGGATCCATCTCTTGCATATCTGATTTCTTTTGCTTCAGTTTTCCCTCCTGAGTCATCACAGTGCCAGAATTAAATGCAGCACTGGGAAGATTTAGTGACTCGGCAATAAAGCCTCTGGCACAATTAATTACCTGGCAGAGCAAAGCCTCCAAATAGCATCTTCATCTCCTGCATAAAACTGGAACAGGGCTGGAGAGATGGCTCAGCAGTTAAAGGTACTTGCTTGCAAAACCTGCTGGCCTGGGTTCATTTTTTCAGTGCCTATGTAAAGCAAGATGCACAAAGTGGTACACTTGTTTACAGTGGTAAGAGGCCCTGGTGTACCCATTCTCCCCTGTTCTCTCTCCTTCCCTCTTTGTTTATCAATAAAGAAAGTATTTTAAAAAATGTGTTCTTAGAATTTGATAATGTGTCTTCAGTACCCTGTGCTGCCCTCTACTCTTGTCTGGAAGGTAGGGTGAGTCCTTTTTGAATAAGGCATGGAGAGGTCTGACTTGGAAGGCTCCCAGGGATCCTGACATGCTCCTCCACCCAGGATACTTGGTAAGTAGCTAGCTGTTTTCATGGTGCACCTGAAGTGATGGAGTGAGCAAGGCTCTATCCATCTGGCATGTCTTCCCCTCCAGGGAGGCACTGTTTAGGAAGTCTGAGACTGGGAACCATGGTGTGTGTCAACAGAAGGCCTCTGTTATCATCTTCCAAAGAGATGGGGGAGGAGGGAAGCCCCTGGCTTTTGTCATTCAGTCACCCATAGAAGAGGAGAAGGGGGAGAGTCATCCTAGCACCTCAGGAGGCCAAGGCAGGACTTTCCTGAGTGGAAGGACAGGTTGAGCTACCTAAAAATTATAAATCCAACCAAGGCTATATGACAAAACCTTTTCTCAACACCTAGTACTCCCAGCATTAAAGGCTGAGGCAGAAAGATTGTGAGTTCCAGGCCAACCTATGCTACATTCCAGGCGATGTGAAGAAAGGGAGGGGGTAGGAGTGGAGAGGAGAAAGTAATTTTGCTTTGTGTTCAAGTAAGTTCAGACTGTTAGAGTGTCAGACCATGTCTCACAAAAAGAAAAAAGAAAAAAAGACAAATAGAAAATGAGAAATTTACAAAGAGAAATACATGTCCTGCTTCCCTCATCATTGGATGAGAACTTCATAAAGGTGGAGGACTGTCTTTGCCATCAGACATGGAAGCATGGTTCTGAGTAAGATTATGGAAAGTGAAATACATACCATTGTTGTAGTTAGCTTCATAAGGCTGACACAAAGCACCTGACCAAAGATAGCACGTGGGAGGAAAGGGTTTATTTTGGTTTACAGACTCAAGGGCAAACGTGGTATGAGCAGAGAGCTGGACATCAATCACCTCCTGGCCAACATCATGTGGACAATAGCAGAAGAGTATGCCAAATACTGGCAAGGGGAAGCTGGCTGTAACACCCATAAGCCTGCCCCCAACAACACACCTCCTCCAGGAGGCTCAAATTGCAGTCAGGTAGGGACTAAGCACTCTAAATGAGTTTTATGGGGAACACCTAATTCAATCTACCACAACCATAGAACCATTAAAAACCTCTCTCTTTGCCACAGCGTTTATTTGTTGGGAAATGGAGAAGAATTTGAACAGGTAAACAGGAATTTTTAGAGCAGGAAAACTATCCTACATAATACTGTGATGGTAGATATATAAAAATAGTGTGTCACCAAATACCTTCAGAAGTTGATGGAGTGTAGTGGCACAGGCCTTTAGTCCAACACTCAGGAGGCAGAGGTAGGAGGATTGCTGTGAGTTTGAGGCAAGCCTGGGACCACAGAGTGAGTTCCAGCTCAGACTGGGCTAGAGTGAGAACCTACCTGAAAAAACCAACTCCTCCACCCCCACCCCCCCAACACACAAAAAGCTTCAGAATACAGAGCAAGGAGTGAGCCCTAATGTAAATGGATTTAGTGAATAATTACATTTTTAATCATTCCTCACCATCATTAAATGTAGTATATTAGTTCATGGCTTCTTACAAATCTGCATACATACAAGATGCTAAGAAGGGTAAAAATGTATGGAAGTTGTACTAAATATTTGATTTCTCTGTAAATTAGATAGCATCTAAAAGTTAGGAGTAATGCATAGCATATAAACTATTACATGATAGTTCTGTGAAAAACCTGGCATAATATCCTATAATACAATGGTCTCATTTGTATAAAATATTCAAAACAGAATGGTAGCACATACCTATGTTCCCAGCACTTGACAGGCAGAAGCAGAGGCCTGGTTTACATAGTGGGACCCTATCTCAAAAGAAAAGTGAATGAAGAAAGAAAAATAGGACACCTTACCTCATACCCTCGTAGTTTAATACTTTGAGGTGTTTATTAAATATCCCACAATGGACCCCCACATCTGTCAGTTTTTGCCTGAATTTGTTGAGTGTCATGTTTCATTTTCTTTGACATTTGTTTTCTTTTTTCTTTTTTTTTTTTTTATCAAAATGGTCACAGAAAGGGTAACCAAATTTAGGAGTGGCTGGTTAGACTAGTCCTGGGTTCAAGTGAGAGAGATCCTACCTCAGTAAATAAGAGGAAGATACCTGATGTCCAATTTTGGCCTTTAGTCACATGTGTACCCGGACACATGTACTCACCCATGTGAGCATGCATACACACTTGCACACCACATACACAAATACAGTGTAGGAAAGTATAAAATAAAAATAAGAAATCTGTTTCCCTCATCATTGGATTAGAACTCTCCAAAGGAAGATAGCCTTCACCATCAGACCATTGTACCAAATATGCAAATTCATGGAAAATGAAAAAAAAAACCATAGATACATTTAAAAATCTCACTGATGGGGGCTGGGGAGATGGCTCAGTTGATAAAGCACTTGCTGCTTTAGCTGGATTATGATCCCCAGACCCCACAGAAAAAGTCAGAACCCATGGAGAGCTTCTGTATCCCAGCATACTTGCTGATATCCAGATAGGAGGTGGAGTCTTTCTGGGAAGTGAGAGCAGAAAAGAAAAGCAGAGCAGGAATCCAGAGCAAGAAAAACCTGCCTTCAGTTAGGTAGACAGGCAAGGACTAACCAAAAAGTTGTCCTCTGACTTCCACATGCACTCTGTGGCATACATATGCCCCCCTCCACGTAACACAAACAATAAATATCCCACACTGCCAAGATGTTTCTTTGGAGGGAGATGTGGAAGGTGAAGTGTGATGAGGAGGTGGAGCAGACACTTAATACTCTGATGGTGGATACATGACACATGCATTTGTCAAAACCTGTAGAACTATGCATAGCAAAGAGTGTTGACTTTAGAATGCTGAGTGTGTTGTTTCTCACCAAGTATATTTCAGTTCACGACTTTCATAAACATACCACATACATGAAAAATACTAGGAAGAGAGGAAAATATGAGTCAGAAGGAGCATATGAAAAATCTATTTGTGTGCCCAGTTTCTCTGTAAAATGGCAGCTTTGGAAAGCCAGGTCTGCCAAATAGCTATCACACAATAATCGCTATGTGCAACAAAGAAACCTGACTTAATATCCCATACAAATGGTACATTTCCATAAAATATTCCAAATACTTGGCCGTGATGGCCCACAAGTGTAATTTCAGCACTTGAGAGGCAGAAACAGCAAAGACTATTGCCAGTCCAAGGTCTGTGCTATAATAAAATGAGACCCTGTCTCAGAAAAATGAATTAATAAGTAAAATATAGAACATCTTAACTCCTATCCTATTTAATACTTGGAAGGAATGATAAATATCCCAACACTTGAATGACTCCTAGATCTGTCTGTTGCTTTTTGTGTAAATTGGGTGAGTATATGGTATTAATTTTTCGTGTGTGTGTGTGTGTGTGTGTGTGTGTGTGTGTGTGTGTGTGTGTGTGTTTATGTAGGCATGCACTAACATTGTCCTTTCCTTGTGCCTTCTTTTTAAGACAGGGTCTCCCTTGTTTTTGGCTCTGCATGTGTTCCAGTCTTGCTGGCCTTAAACTTCCAAATTGTACTGGCTTCTTGTTGGAATTGGGGCTTGTGCCACTTGGTGTCTGGCTTTGCATAAATGCTTGGGAATTGAACTTTGGCAGGCTTTCAATCACCTTTAACTACTGAGTCATCTTCAGACCCAGCTTTTGATTTTTTCTTTTTATTTTTAACTAAAATGCTTATGCCATAAGAATGTTCAACAGGTCTAGGACACTTAATTTTTTTGATTGATTTTTTTTTTTCTAAAAAGGTTGTACTCTTAGATCCCCTCTCCCCTACCCTAGTTCTGCTGAAGGTCTTCAGTGGGATTATTGGTATTCATTGTGAGTCAAGTCTCTGTAGTGGGAGGGAACACAGTGCCTCACCCACCCTGAGGCTCTTACAATCTTTCTGCCTACCCCCTCTTCTATAATGTTCCCTGAGCCTTGGTGGGCAAGATAGGGATCTGATTTAATGTTGCTTTCTCTGTAGGCTCTGGATCTGTCTTGATGAGGTTTGAGTGACCACAGTGTCTGTCACCATTTCCATGGAAATGGTTTTCAGGGGCTAGGACACATTTTAAAGTTGCCAACACATTGTAGGGCTCTTTCACAACTAGACTCAATCAGGAAAAGTAAAGAGTGGAAGAGAATGAGTTCCGAAGCCACCCACATAGGGCTGACTCAAAAAATGGCCCAAGCATCTGGTGTTCCTTTACAGTGCCAGGAAGCCCTGGCACACCCATACACAGACACACAGATGTAAACAAAAAGATTTTTTAAAAAATAAATTCAGTATGTATCCCCTTAGAGCTGGTGGCTCATGGCTTTAATCCCAGCACTTAGAAGGCTGAGTTAGAGGATCACTGTGAGCTTGAAACCCCTCTGGCTGAGGCCCAGATCAGTCTGGGCTGGAGAAAGACACTGCTTTTGTATTAATGTCATTTGTTTTCAAAGATTTCGCAAGTAATTTGATTTTGGTCTATCTTGAAAATCATAAGCAGTCTACAGTTACCAAAAGGAATGGAAGTAATTTGGATACACATGGGGAACATTGTACATACTTTAAAATTTCTCTTACAGTGTAAAATGAAAAATATATTGTTGGTCTTTGATACAGTTTCTGTAGTCCATTTCATTTTTGTGGTTTTTTTTGTTTTATGGAAAGGAATTTAAAAAATTTTAAGTATACAAATTTTTGAATATGGTGACAAGAAACTAAGGTTGGTACTATTGGGGGAAGAAAGGGTTCCAATCAGGGCCAAAGCAGTAGGAGAGGCAAATGAATGAGAATGAAGTATAATTAATTACACACTATGAAAATTTACAGTAAAACTCACTATTTCCATATTAACTAATATTTATTACAAGAAGTATTTGCAATTCTGACTTACATTTTATTTGTATTGGATATCCCTGTCTTAGGTAGGATATTATTACCTATTTCAAAGCTTAGGCTGTTGTCTCAAAAGCAGAGTTGGAAAACAAAGGGATTAGAAAAATTGTCGTATTTCCATTTGTGAATAGCGTTTCTATGCAGGCCATAATCTGATACAGCCTTATGAGCAATGCTAAATGTGAATGGCCAGGGGTGGGGGTCAGGTTCTGCCACAAGATGCCCTATGTTGCTGTCAGCTTTCTAGTTGCTGCGCAGAAAGAACCCGAGCAAAAGCGGCTTGTGGAGTAAAGGGTTTATTTGGTTTACAGACTCGAGGGGAGATGCCATCCTGGCAGGGAAAATGATGGCATGAGCAGAGGGGTGGACAACACCTCTGCCACAGCACTGTGTACAGCGGCAGGAAGGTGTGCCAAATACTGGCAAGGGGGAGCTGGCTTATAACCCCCATAAGCCCACTCCAACAACACAGCTCTAGCGAGGTTCTAATTCCCGAATTGCCATCAGCTGAGGACTGATCAATCAGAACACATTCATTTGTTTGTGGGGGACACCTGGATCAAACCATGACACCCTACTTTCAAATAACTGTAGCAAGAGCTTCCTGTTCTTGTTCCCTCTCCCATTGGGCTGTTTGTCATCTTCTGTCTCTCAGGGTGTGAAGGGGTGGGATCCGTAGCCTTGTCTAGTCCAAGGCACCAAGATGAGACTTGTTCAATCTGGCACACACACATAGTGTAAATGTGGGGTCTTTGGTCTAAACTTGCCTTTTGATGGACACATGGTCATCTTGCTACATTCATTCAGTTTCTGCTCAGGAGGCCCTGGAGACTGCTGCTGCCCCTGTCACCTTGTGACACTGGGAGAAACATAAGGAGAATACTTGTGTTTTGGAGGAGGTCGTGTTTTTTTTTTTTTTTTTTTTTTTTTTTCCTCCCAGTACTAGGGATTGCACACAGAGTCATGTGTTCTGGCAAGGACTTTATCACTCAACTATATTTGCAACCCACTTTTTTTCCCCCTGAGGTAGGATCTTGCTCTACTCTGTGCTGACCTGGAATTCATTATGTAGTCTCAAGTAAGCCTCAAACTCACAACAATCCTCCTGTCTCTGCCTCCCAAGTACTGGGATTAAAGGCATGTGCCAACACACCCATCAGAGAGAATGGGCCCACTAAACAAACTTCAGATGCATGTGCTAGTTTGTCATTCTGTCATAGTTATGTGGGTACTGGGGAATCAAATCCAGGCTACCAGACTTTGCAAGTAAGTGCTTTTAATGGAACAATCTCTCCAGTCCCAAAATGTGTAGGCAGTGCTGGCCTGGAACTCTTGACCTTCCTATCTTCACCTCTTGAGCTGGATATAGCCCTCTTTTTGAGAACAGCTCTCATTCTGTAGCCCAGCCTGTCCTCAAACTTGTGATTCCACTGCATCAGCCTCCTGAGTACTGGGATTGTAGGAATGCTATGCCCAGACACATGGCCTGAGGTTTGTTTTTGTTGTTGTTGTTGTTCTGACTTGTTTTTTATTTAAGTCAAGAGTTTCATGTATCCTAGGCTGGCCTATAACTCTCTCTAGGTAGCTAAGGATGACATTAAACCTCTGATCATCTTTTGCCGTCCCCCCCCCCAAGTTCTGTAATTACAGGTGAACACCACCATACCTGGTGTACTGGGGTTCAAACCCAGGCAAGCACTCTACCAACCTCGCCACATCTCCAGCCCTACACTGCTGCTCTGATCTACAGTATAAATATCACACCAGGCCTTTTTGACACTTCACCAGTTACACTGAAGAGACAAAATTGACCCATTTGTCTGCTCACCCACTTAATCTATTAGACACCTTGTGAGGAAAATAAAAATCTCATCTGAATTACTGTCTTGGTCACGTGGTAAGAAACCAGAAGGAAACTTACCTTAAGGTCTCTGGTGTTGTCATTCTGTTTCTGATAAGGAGAACTGGGTGACCAGAGGCTGCAGGTATAATTCTCAATCTTTATTCTTCAAGTTTGGCTTGGGTGGGGAAACAGGCATGGATAGGTGAAGTCATGGATATGGGACCCTCTGCAGGCAACTGACAGCACAGCTCATACACGCTGCACCTTGGCTCTGCTGTTCTCAGGAGTTGGGGGGTGATGATCAGGTGGAGAAGAAATGCAGTTAGACTTCAGACACTCACAGAGTCAGTAAGAGCCTCCACATGGACCAGTGGATTATATAGATAGGAAAATAGATGTGGGGTCCAGACAGGGGAGAGACTTGTCCAAGGACAGGCATCTTCTCATCTGGTTCATGGTATGATATCCATTCTGAATCAAGTGCTGGCTTGGTCCAGCTGAGTCTGCATTGTCCATGAGGGATGAATGCAGACCTCATTCATGCATTACGAGACCTGCACTGCCTGGCTTCTTCTGACCTGGAACCTGGGCAGCCACCCTAGTCCCTGGCACTAAGCAGAATCAGCTCAAATGACTTAACATTCACCCTTTCTTTTTCTGTTGGCTATACATATAGGAGCTGACACAGCAATTTGATACCACACTTGCTGGAAACCTGGGAAACAGACACTGTGAGCACCTATCCCAGCTGATCAGATAGTGCAGAAACCACAGACGTGTGTGGAGGCTGGCGTATGACCTCAGTGGTTGGCTGGAGTGTCCCAGAAGGGCATAGAAGAGAAGGACATAGGTTTCAGTGAGGGCTTGATAAACAGGTAGCCTGTGTAAATTAGCAGGGCACAGGGAACCTCGTTGGTAAATGGAACACTCAAATTGCGTAGGCTGAGCCAGGTATGATGACTCAAGCCTGTAATCCCAGCACAGAGGCTTGAGACAGAATGATCATTAATTCAATGCCAGGTTGAGCTACACAGCATGACCTTGTCTCAAAAATTGCTTTTATTTGAATTCTAATTCTACCATTTAAAAGCATTGTAATCCAGGGCAAGTGATTTCTCCTCTCTGATATAATTTCATCCCAGGCAAAATGTGTTTTTTAGTGTGGTTGTGTTGGTCAAATGAGATAACCACTATCCAATCAGGACACATTTGGCTCAGTGTAAGTTTGGGTTTAAAAACTTAAAAGCCAGGGCTAGAGAGATGGCTCAGCGTTTAAGGCACTTGCCTCCAGTGCCTAAGGCCCCGGGTTCAATTCCCCAGTACCCACATAAGCCAGACCCACAAGGTGGTGGCCCTGGTGCTCTCTCTCTCTCTCTGTCTCTCTCTCTCTCTCTCTCTCTCTCTGTCTCTCTCTCTGTTTGAAAATGAATAAATATTTTAAAAAAACTTAAAGCCAGCATGGCATGACCCTGGAATTCAAACACTTGAGAGGCAGAGGATTGAGAGCTCAAATCTATCCTGAACACATGGAGACTGTCTTAAAAGAAAAAAAAGAGGACACTTGCTAGCATATGCAAGGCCCTAGGTTTAATCCCAAACAAGCAGTCAAACAACCACACCCTCCAAAAAACTCACCCTCTCAAACCACCAGGATTTGGAAGACCTCATTCTCAAATGAGTAATTACTAATATCGAGCTGTAGAGTCAATGAGTCAGTAAGTCTGGCACAGTTGCCTGGCAGAGTGGAGCCTCCAGGCAAGCATCATCATGCTTCTGGGTAAAGACCCATGGCTCTGGGGTGAGATGGAGCTGGGTCTGGTATGTTCTGTTAGGACCTGGCAGTGCAGCTTCCACCACCAGCTGGTATCATGGTGCTTCCAGGATGATAGGTAAGAAAGAATCTTTCTGACAGGCATCTCTGGTCCCCAGGGAGCTTTGGGTTCAGTTGACAGGGGGAATCCCCAGGCTGGGAACTATCTCCCTAGTAATTTCTAGGATTCACCACAAAAATGGGGAGAGGAAGCCACCACCCCTGATCTTTCTGTATAGGGGAGGGAGATGGGGCAAGAAAGTTAGTTCAGATCAAGCACGGTGGCACACATCTGTCAACCCATCCATCACTCCAGAGGCAGGAGGATACTTGGAGGTACTAAGCCAGTCAGAGATACATAGAAACCAACAGGGCAGTTTGGGCCACAAAGAAAGATAGTATCTCTACCACCTGCATCCGACATAAAAGTTCTGAACAGAGCGTTGTGGCACATGTAATCCCATAACTTGGGAGGCTGATGCAGGAGGATTGCTATGAGTTTGAGGCCAGTCTGAGATATGACACTTTGTCTCAAGACAAAAGAAAAAAAAAGTCCTACTTATCATTGAATTAGAAGGCCTTTGCCATCAGACAAGGAGGCTTGGTTTCAAGTATGCAAGACTATGGAAAATGAAATACCTCAGGGATATTAAAAAAAAATCAGGGCTGGAGTGAAGGCTCAGCTGTAGAGGTGCTTGCCTGCAAATCTTAGGACCTGGGTTTGATTCTCCAGTACTCACATAAAGGCAGATACACAAGGTGGTACATGTGTCAGGAGTTGTTGACAGTGGCAAGAGGCCCTGTTGCACCTACTCTCTGCCTCTTTCAAGTAAATAAATAAAAAATTAAAAAACTATAAAGGTAATCAGTGGTTGTCAAGTGTTTATTTCAGGGTGCAGTGGCAAGGGAGGGGTGGTGAATAGATAGAACACAATTTTCAGTGCACTGAAGCTATTCTGTGATGGTGGATACATGGCACATGTATTTGACCAAACCTACAAAGATATATGAAGCAAAGAGTGATGCCAGGCTGAGGAGATGGCTCAGTGAGGCTCTTGTTTGCAAAGCCTGCCAGCCAAGGTTCAGTTCCCCAGCACTCACATGAAGCCAGATACACAAAGTGGCACATGTGTCTAGAGTTTGCTTGGATCAGCAGGAGGCCCTAGCACATTCATTCTCTCCCCCCTCAAATAAATGTTTTAAAGTCTATGGATATAAAATGTTTTTGCATTTACTGTTACAGAGTTCAATTTTTCTGTGGTATGGGCATTTAAAAACTACTTATACTATTGAAAACTGCAATTTTTAAAAATTGCAAAACCTTATTTTGTTTTGTTATTGGGATATAAAAATGATTTTTCTTTAAAATATTAACCATTTATGTAGCTTTAGGTTTTCTCAATTTATAACTTTTATGGAAGGAAAATTATGTATTTTAAAGCTAGTGGTGATGATGGTGTATTTTAATGACATCTTTTCAATTTTTATCCAATTTGTTTTCATTGCTAGTATATGGATACATCATTGCTATATTTATCCCTTATCAATCCTACTTGAATTGTGTTTATGGTATGAAGTTGGAGAAAAGGTTCACAACTCACTGTATTCAATTACCCTACCACCCACTTTACTGTCTGTAACTTAATTCCATCTTCAAGGTCGCTTTTGCCATCACAGTTTTCTTTCTCTTCCTTTTTTGCCTGAACTAAAACTTCCAATCAAACACTGAATAGAATGGGAAATACCATGGATGCATATTTATTTTGTTTCCACTCTTAAGCAAAAAAAAAAAAAAGCTTCTCCATATTCTACTATCAAACAACCATAGATATTTTGCTGACAGTCTTTGTGTAGGTAGTGTATGTGTGTTCAGTGCATGTGCACATGAACTCCCCAGTGCTTGGGTTTTTTTTTTTTTTCATAGCTACAATTACATGCATAGGTAGGATTACATGCACGTGGATCCTCTTGACTACCACCCAGTTCTGGGATTACATGCACAGGTCAACACACCCAGCTTTTATGTGGATGCTGAGGATCCAAACTTTGACCTCACATTTACAGGGCAAGCATTTTTTCCACTGATGCATCTCTTCAGCCTTTGCTGATATTTTACTTGTCAATACTTTTTGGTGCAAGCTTTCAGTTTGAAGAACAAAAAATATCCCCACCCCCTTTTGCTTCTGCCTTAAGCAATATAAGAATTATAGAAAATATTTTTGAAAGCTAATGAAAAATTTGTCCACATTGATCCAACCACATTGCAGTTGGTTCCATCTATTTTTATGTTATTTCTTCATCATAATAAAATAGAAACATTTCTGGGTGTTGGAATAGGACAGAAGAGTCCTTTTTTTCTTTTTACACTTTGCTTATTTATAACATTAGTTTTGATTTCTCTTTTTATTTCCTCCTTTCCTGTATTCCTGCCCCTGTTTCTAATTTTTTTGTTTTTTCCATTTTGACATTTTCATATATGTATATAATTGTATTTTGATCTTATTCCTCCCAATTACTCTATTCCCTTGTCTTTTTTTTCTAGGATCTCTCCCCTCCTTTACAGTATTTTACCTTTATTTCCTTCCTTTCTTGCCTGCTTCCTTCCTTTCTTCCCTCCCTCCCTTCCTTCACTCTTTTCTTTTTCTTTCTCTCTTCTATATTTCTTCTTTCCCTCCTTCTTCCTTCCCTCCCTCCCTCCTTTCCTTTCTTCCTTTTCCTTTCCTCCCCCCCTAAAATGCTTATGTCATATTAATGTCACCAAGGCTAGGACCTATTGCACAGCTCCCTGCACATAGCTGGCAAATTGTGGAACTGGGTTCATTCACAGCAAAATGATGAGTTGAAGCTGAGTTGAGCAAGTTATGTAATTAGTTCACCCAGGTGAGAGTGAAAGGCCACAACAAACACAGCAGTGGACTTTTTCATTTTATTTTAAGAAACTTCTTGTAAGCGGTTCAACAAAGATGTGTGAGTGCAATGGCTTTGGTATCAGCTTCACACTAAATTCTCCTGAATAGCTTTAGGGTTTGTGATGCATTAGCTGTATCTGACATCTTAGTATGTTATGTGGCCTTGTCCATTGCAGTATCTCAGGTCTGTGTGGTGGAAAACAGTATTGCTAGTTAAATTCAAAGAACCAATTCATGTGTTTGGCTATATTGCTACCAGGTAAAATTCTTAAGAATATATTCTTAGTGGATATAACATCTGTATTAATGTTACTTGCATTCATAGAAAAATATTTCAAGCTCAGTAATTTGGTCTGTGTTGGAATTCATAAATAGCTCCAAATACCAAAGAGAATGCAGATAATTGGCATCCATGTGGCTTGCATTATGCATGTTTTCAAATTTCTCATAAGATAAAAAATATGCCATAGGTCTTTGAAATTCTTGTAATTACAATTTCACTTGTTCCTTTAGAATTTGTTAAAGTGAACACTAAAAAATATTTACCCTACACTTAATGGAATACATGTGATATGAAAGCTAAGGGGCACTATTGATGGAAGCAAGGTAACCAGCCAAAGAAGGGCAGTCGATACTAGGGAGGGCACTGTAGCAGGGGGAAATGAATAAAGGCAGTGTGATACATAAGTGTGAAATTACCATAATGAAACCCATTACTTTGTATAGTCGCAAAACACTGAATTTTAAAAAAAATTTTTCTTTATTAAGCAGAGAGAGAGAGAGAGAGAGAGAGAGAGAGAGAGAGAGAGAGAGAGCGCGCACCAGGGCCACCACCTTGTGGGTCTGGCTTATGTGGGTCCTGGGGAATTGAACTTGGGGCCTTAGGTACTGGAGGCAAGTGCCTTAACCGATTAGCCATCTCTCCAGCCCAAAACACTGAATTTTAAAAAGGTACAGTTCCTCCTTACATTTGTCCTAGATAATGCTTTCTGTTTCAAGGCTATCTCTTCTCAGAAGAGCAGAGTTGGAAAAACAGGAACATTTATTTTAAAGGCTTTATATTCCATTTGTGAATGTTATATGTTTATATAATTTATAAGCTGATAATAGCCTTTTGTACAAAGTCAAGTTCAAATGTTTAATAGGAACTATGTTCTTCCACGGAACCCCTTCCCTAAAATTAACTGAAAGCCTAAACTTGTCATTTTTGTTTTATTCAACCAAGGGTTGCTGCTGTCTCCTGTCATTGAGGGTGTGAGAAGCTGTATCTGAAGCCCTGTCCAGTGAAGGCACTGGTGTGAGGACGACTATCAAATCAGGAACCAGGCTCACAGACTGAGAGCAGGGGTGGGAGTACAGTCTTGCTGGGCCTTTGTTTCTGAATCCACCACCACCCATCATCTTGTGGCCTTTCGACTCTTCTGTCCTTGCTCAGGAGGCCCAGGCGCGGCTGTGTCATCTGTGTGAACTCTGCTGCCAAGAGACAAGGGAGAAAGTGGGATGTCTGGGAATCCGGAAATGGTGAGTGTCTTCGTGTGTGAGTGGCCTGCTTTAGAGTCCCCAGGTCAGATTCTCTCTCCGTTTGAGCCACTGGGGTGGAGCTAGGCATCCTATACCTGGGCTGGGACCTCAGTCTTCTCTGAGTGGCTCTGCCCTGATGCCCAGTCCCCACAGATTGAGTGGAGGGTGATCAGGGGAGAAGATGAGCTACATGATTGGGTCCACAGGCCCTTCCAATGTTGGGTTAGGGAGTTGCAACCCAGCACTGCCCCCAGTTGCTTGAGGAGTGAGTGTTCCTTGTCTTCCCCTCCCTCTTCCCCTCCTGTAAGCAATCTCCACTCTGGTAAACCGAGATCCCAAGGAAATGGTCCTGGAGGAACCAGAAAGAAGCAAAGTCAGTGAGTTGATTCCGATTTAAGCCCAACCTGAGTTAGAGGGTGGGAGGGGGAAGAGGGAAGGGGGAAAAGAGAGAAAGCCTTGCTGTCTTCACAATGGCTATGTATATGACTTTGTGGCTTTCTTAGTTAACTCCTCAAAGAATGTGAACTACATCAAGGTTTAGTAAATTCTAGGAATTAATGATTAAGAATTTGCAGTTGGTTGGCTTATTTCTCTAGTTTACACACAGCAAGGATTTCATTTCAAAAGGCATAAGAGCTGGGGCAATAGCTCAAGTGGTTAAAGGTGCCTGCTTGCAAATGACATGGATTTAATCTGGGTAGAATATGAATGAATATGGCATGGCAACAGGATTCAGGTTGCCACAAATAAGATGTTCCTTGGTGGATATGGTTACATTATCTTTTATAGTTGCTGTTGTAGTCAGCATCTAGTTGCTGCGCAGAAAGAACCCAAGCAAAAGTGGCTTGTTGAGGAATAGGTTTATTTGGCTTATGGAGTCAAGGGGCAGACTCCATCATGGCAGGGAAAATGATGGCATGAGCAGAGGGGTGGACATCACCTCTGCCACAGCACTGCAAACAGCAGTAGGAAGATGTGCCAAACACTGGCAAGGGGAAGCTGGCTTATAACCCTATAAGCCTGCCCCCAACAACACAGCTTCAGTGAGGTTGTAAAACCCAAACTGCTATCAGCTGGGGATCAATCATTCAGAACACATTCATTTGTTTGTGGGGGACACCTGGATCAAACCATGGCAGGGTTCAGTTTGATCAAACCGAACAAAAGAAGTCATAAAGGCATTTAACTAAATATACATGAAAGAGTACAATATGTAGATGGGATAGAACAAAGCAGGGTCACCTCACAGATGTTATGGGATATGATAATATCCTTAGCTTTGGGTTGGTGGAAGCCAGTGATCTGCTAAGTTAATTCATTTCCAAGATTTTACCTGGTACTTAAATTTAAATTTTGTCTTGGGTTTTGCAACATTATAGCTTTCCTTATCATGAAGCTGTACAGGCCATAAACTTTGTAAAATCATTTTTAATTTAATATATATATATATATATATATATATATATATATATATATATATATAGAGAGAGAGAGAGAGAGAGAGAGAGAGAGAGAGAGAGAGAGAGAGGGAGGGGCGTGGAGAATGGCACTCCAGGGACTCTTGCCTGTGTAAACAAGTTCCTAATGCATGGGCCACTTTGTGTGTCTGGCTATAGTGGGTACTAGGGAATCGACCCCATGCCAGCAGGCTTTTAAAGCAAGCTCCTTTAACTTCTGAGCCATCTCCCCAGCCTAAACTTTGTAAAGTCTTTAACACGGGTGCAACTTTTTTTTTTCTTCTCCTCCTGTGAACCTCAGTCTATACTTACCTTTATCATTTTTCTTTGAAGCAAGGTCTCACTCTAGAACAGGCTAACCTGGAACTCACCCTGTAGATTAGTTTCTCAGGTCTGGCCTCAAACTTTTCATTGGTCTGCCTACCTCAGCCTCCCAAGTACTGGGATTAAAGACATACCTCCATGCCCTCTTTACACTGATCTTTTTTAAAAATTTTTTTCTTTATTATCCATAATTAGATACATTGAATAAACATATAATGAGTTGGTTCCCCAGTTCCCCAATTTCCCTGTTCCCTTTCCCCAATCAGCTGGATATCCTCCATGGGCAGTCTGGATCAGACCATGGGTTAGGGGATTATGGATAGCCTAGGAGGCAACCTGGTTCCATCCCCCTTTGTATGTTGTTACTGAGGTGGGCAATGTCTCTGGATATTCTCCCCTACCATGGCTCTTTCCTACCCCTCTTCCGCTTAGTTCCCTGAGTCATGGTGGGTGTATACTTATCTCTAAAATTTTTCTTTTGCTAATGAAATTGTGAAGTGATTTTATGAAGCACACTGTTTAGATTTAGCAACAAAAGAGGACTACTCACCTTGAGCTTCAACTCAAGCTGATAAATCTGGTCATAAGTAAGCATACTTTTTAAAAAACATTCTTGTTGGAAATGTCATTAAGAAAACAAGATTTATTTCTTGGCAATTATCTCAGTTGTGTTAAGGTTTTGAATCCCAGACTGATTCTAGATTCTGATGCTCTTACCCCTTAGTTTTCCCTGCCTTTCTTTGCTTCTTTACTTCTTTACCATGGTTCACCTGAGCTTTCCAAATATATTGGAAGCCAGGTTTCAAGTCCAGAACCATGACTAGCAGTTATTGCATCTCCTAGGTCTAGCAACAAATTGCCAAAATTCCACCTCTCTTCTTGCCTTCCTATATATCAACTTCCTCTTTACATGCTATGATCAGAATTTGTTCTGCATGATATATTACAGACAGAATTTTGTCTTTTTTTTCTGAGTAATGGAACAAAGGAATTTTGAAGAATATTTAAATTCTTTTTTATTTTATTTTAAATTCTTTTGAGAACATTTCACATGAGAAGAAGGATGATAAGATATACTTGACCCCCATGGAAAGTCTTTGTGCTTCTGTCTTTTTAGGCAGATACCTTATCTGTAAAACCCAAACTGCTATCAGCTGGGGATCTATCATTCAGAACACATTCATTGTTTGTGGGGGACACCTGGATCAAACCATGGCATGGTTCGGTTTGATCAAACAAACTCTTTGGAAGAAACAAGTCTGTCTTTTCACACTTTCTGCCATACTACTGAGGATTTTTGATCATGGAAGTGCTTATATGCCCCCTTAAAATCAGACTTGCATGTTCCCAGGTCCCTTGTTCCCTTGAACTTGGAAGTATAGCCTGTATTTTCTCAAATAGACAATGTAAAATCTGACTACGTGCATGCACACACTCCTTCCAGGAGCAACTGCAGATTTCAGTATTCGAGAAGGGGGAGAGTGGGCTCAGAAAGTGCAGAGCTCTTAGCCAGGCTGCTAGAGGTCTGCTGATTTTTCCTTTAGTTACTCTTTGGGAATCTTAGATGAAAGTTCAACGTCTGCCACAGCTGCTGGCCTACTTGGTATAAATTCCCTCTTAGGAACGAATGAGACCTTTGAGTTGTAGCCTCTTCTGTGCCCTGATCACATGGAGTGGAGCCTATGGAAATATTAGTATTATCATATAAAACCAGGAGTTAGTTCTGTGCTCTAGGTAGTCTCTTGTGGATGCACCTGCATGGAATGATTGAGTGCTATGTGAATATTCCCAATATTCTCCTTATCTGTAAAGTTTGGGGATGGGATCATTTTCCAGTTATTTGGTACAACCTAATGTTGACTTCATGGGTGTTTGAACATACCTATAACCTACTTATGTGGAGGTATTCTTGGTTGTCCAGTATATAGAAGTCTGTCAACTCAGTTCTGATATTGAGAGGATCCTGAAACATGGAAACATGTTTAGATGTTTATTAAGCTTGCTGTCCATGAATAGAGGGAGATTCAGCAGTCTCCTAAAGGGCTTCTTCAATATTTTCAGTCATGACCCCTTTTCATGCTTTGTGCCAGTTATAGAAGTATATAAAATAGATATTCAAATCCAAATATTAACTGATGATAAACACATTTATTTTATAGAGATTATTTCATATACATGTAATTTTCCCATTTAGTAAAGATGAAAACAACTTTTCATACTAATAGATGGATATGCTTCTTTGTTTAACAAAATACAGTGAAAAATATAAATCATTTGATGCTTAAAAGCTGAAGAATGGGAGTGGGATAGGGTTGTTCAGCTGTTAATGGTTCTTGCTTGCATGCCAGCTGGCTTGGGTGCAGTTCCCCAGCACCTACATCAAGCCAGACCCAGAGTGGTACAGTGTATCCAGCATTTGTTTACAGCATTGGGGATCCTGGTGTTCCCATATGCACACTCGCACAAATGAATAAATATGCTTCAAAAACCATAAATCAACCGATGAATGACAATAAAATATTAAAAGTATTCCTTTTCTATAATTAAAATATTATGATGCTATAAGACCAGGAAACAGTATATATAATAATAATTTTGCAGTTAATGACATTCATCTTAGCCAAGGTATTTCCAGTAGTTTTCATTGGAGTTGCATGGACAGTGGCATGCAGAGTGCATATGATGTGTGTCCACAACAAAGGCTGCAGATGTACGAGAAACCTTGGATTCATTATACATTTAATTCTAAATTAATTTTTGGTTGTTGCATGCCCAGAAACATTTTCGTGTTGCCCTGTTTTTCTGTTTTTTTTTTTTTTTCAACCTTTACCTTGATTTCCCTCACACCATATGGCATAATGCACCAGAGTTGAAGAATAAGACCTACTGTGGCTGGGAGTTGAACTCATGGCCTTGCACATTTTGGGCATGCAGTGTACCACTTGCTGTACCACTAGCCCCATCTGCCCTTTTGTTTTCATGCTTTACAGATTTAATGCTATTTTCACATGGTTGGGTTTGGGTTTACATATACCTTTTTTTTTTTAATTTTTTTTTGAGAGTCTCACTACATAGCCCTGGCTAGACTGGAACTCACTATGTAGATCAGGCTGGCCTTGACTGCCTGCTCCTGCCTCATAAGTACTGGGATTACAGGTAGGCATCACCATGCTCACCTTCCTTTCTCTTGCTTAAATAACACGAATCACATATATACACACATGTTTTTCTCTATGGATATAGATTTTGTTTCTGTTGTAATTCCACCCCAAAAAAACCCTCTTAATCATATCTTTAATCACTGAATTAATATAGAGGCATGATATTTGTATTAATTTTTCCTTTTTCTATGATTTAAAATAAAAATCAAGCTGCAACCTCTAAAAAACAACTGAAGACCAACTATACATGTAGAAGCGTGAACTCCTGTTTTGGGTTCACAAGTTTTAGTGCTTATGTTGAAGATAAACATGTCATTACAGGAGCCAGTATCATTTGAGGACATAGCTGTGGACTTCACCTGGCAGGAGTGGCAGGAGCTGAATCTTGCTCAAAGGATCCTCTACAGGGATGTGATGCTGGAGAACTACAACAGCCTGGTGTTCTTGGGTGAGTTGCTCTCAGTAGCCATTGCTTTCTTCTTGGTTCATGAGACTGACAAGCATTGCTAACTTACCTAGTGTATGTGTGTGCTCATGCGGAGATCAGAGGACAACCTCAGAATATTGGTCCTTTCCTTTCACCTTATTTTGAGACTGGATCTCTCTTGTTTATCACTTTGTGTCTGGCTTTACATGCTGGGGATCCAGACACTTGTTGGCAGAGCACCTTTGATCTCTTAGCAGTCACCTCCATTGCTAACTTTGTTTGTTAATCACTTTTTCTTATTGTTGTACTCTGTGTTTTCTTTTAACTTTTTATTGATAGCTTCCATAGTTATAGAGAATAAACCCTTATGATTCCCTCCCCTCCCTCCCTCGTATCTCTTCTCCCTATCAGTTAGTCTTTATTTTGTTTCGGTATCATCACCTTTTCCTCCCATTTTGTGTAAGTATTACCAGACACTGTGAGGTCATGAATATCAAGGTCATTTTGGTTCTGGAAGTTTTCATTGTAAGGAGTCCTTTTGGCTCTTACAATCTTTCTGCTACCTCTTCCACAATACATCCTGAGCTTTGTGAAGTGTGACTGAGATGATCCAGTGCTCAACACTCTACTGCCATTTCTTCTCAGCACTGTGGTGTCTTTTAAGTCACTTGTTAGTCAAAATTTAAGAGGTTTTAGATAATGGCATACCCAGTAATCATATATTGTTTCTAAAAAAAATTTCAGTGCCAGAGATGGGATACCTTCCAACAAGTTGTTGGCCAGGGAGGTTCCTGAGTCCCCCCAAAACATTACAGGCTATTGCTAAGGCTCTTGGTTGTCCATAAGAATGTGGTGGTAAGACCCTGTTGCTGAAGACTACATATACTTGGGCTGCAGGTCACTGAGAAATCATCCTGAAGCTGAGCTGGAAACCCTGATGACTAGCTGATAAAGCTGGGAAAAGCTATGGCTGTATGCAGCCCTATGAGAGAGAAAAGTCAGAAACAGTGCTGAACAGCAGTGGACCTTGCAAGCCTTAAGATGGGCCAGCCAGGTCAAATGTGACAACTGGTGCAATAGTGGAAACCAATTGCTCTCTAATTGGATTGGAGGCTTGCTCCACGGGAGGGAATCATGCCTGTTTCCGAAGACCTAGTTAAAAGCCTATGTATGGGTAGGGAGGGTCATGAGCCCTAGGGGAGTAATGCCTCTTGTTGTCTGACTAAATACATATATTATGCCCACCAAACCGCCTCATAGCATTTTTTAAAGGACCATACCCAAACAATAATGCTAACTTTTAATACTTATTTGACAGCATGCATTTCAACTTAGGTAATCATTTAGGTAATTAATTAGGGTAATTCTACAGATCAGTGTGGCTTTGTAGTACATATGCAAAATGTCATGAACAGAGGAAGGTAATTGGTATGCCTGTCAGCTCAGGACTATTTGTATTAGAAACATTTAAAAGATTCTCTGATAGCTATTTTGAAATATTCAGTTAATTGTTGTCAACCATGTAGGAAACTACTGAACATAAAAGTTCCTTCCTTGCAGATGTACCCATAGTTTAGGAACTGATATTCTATTGTCTAGTTCTTTTAGGTCAACTTTAGCTTGCAAATATAATGAGATAGTGAGAACATACAAAATTTTACTTTTTTTTTCTGGTTTTTCAAGGTTGGATCTTGAAATTCACTATATAGCCTCAGGGTGGTCTCAGACTCTCAGAGATCCTCCTACCTCTGCTACCTAAGTAATGTGATTAAAGGCATGTACCACCATGCCCAGCAAGATTTTACTTTTCATTGCTGACGTATTTCACTTATCTCCTGACTTCCCTGAGGAGATAAAGAAGAAATATTTATTCAACCTGAAACATTAATAGACTCAGTAATGTAAAGAAAAACTCCCATCATTCCAGTGTGGTATATAAATGAGCATATTTGGGTTACTTAGAGAGTAAAAGAGACTCTCGTATCCTAATTCTGAAAAACCCAAGCATACTTTTTAACTTCTTTGTGCCACATAATGTTGGGCAGAGAAATTTTCTTTAAAAAAACATTATTTTTAATTTATGTGTGAGTGAGTATGGGTACCCCATGGCTTCTTGCTGCTGAAGATAAACTCTAGATACATGTGCTACTTTGTGCATCTGGCTCTCCATGAAAACTGAGGAACTGAACCCAGGCCAGCAAGCCTTGCAAATGAGTGCTCTTAAGCACAGAGCAATCTTCTCAGCCCTTATTTCCTTTTTGTAATATTAGTTTAGGAGTTCATCACAATCATATAAGGGAATTTTAACAACCTCACTAATACTAACATAGACTTAGATATCAGCTGTACAGTTCCATTTTTCTCATTGCTATGATTGAGGGCAAGGTTTCTTACAGGTTACCATATTTGAGGTGTTTTTGGGTGGTGATGATTACTTCAAGTCCAGAGGAAATAGCTATACTACAGTTTCACATAACAAGTTCCTGTTCTGTCCATGTCCCTACAAGTGGCAAACTTTTCATTTATTTTAATGCATGAATAGTATTCAACTATTGATACTGCATGTTATTGATTCTTTACCTATTCCCCTGTTGATGAATCTTGACTTAGATTAAATATCTTGGATCTTGTTAACAGTGGTGCAGTATACATGGAAATGCAGTTTTCTTTGCAAAATACTGGTTTACTTTTCTTTGAACATACAGGCTAATGGCAGGATAGTTGTGTCATACTAGATCTACGTCTAGTTTTGTTTGTATCAGTTTCGTGTTTTCCAGGCAGATACCAGGTTAGCTGAGGGTGGTTAAACTATGTCTGCCTTGTGCTAGGTTTACAAGTGTGGTCACTATACTCAGTTTATATGTAGTTTTCTGGAATGCTTTGCACTATATTTCATAGCTATACTAATTTATACCCCCCACCATCAGTTTATGAAAATTACCAGCCTTGATATATTGTATCTTAGATCATAAGCATTTGACCTACAGTGGAGTGATACTTCATGTCATAGTGATTGTCATTTCCCTGATGACTTAGAGAATTAAGAATTTAGCATATATCTACTGGATATTTTTATATCACGTTTGAGAAATGTCTGCTCAGGCTATTTACAGAGATTTAATCAGATCATTTCCTCTTCTGCTGTTTAGGGGTTGAGTCTCTTATTGGGTAAATAGTTTGCTGGTATTTTCTCATTCTGTTGGTTGGTTCTTCATTCTGTTGATCCTTTGCTTTTCCATACAGATGAATGATGCCTCCTGTTTGTCTATATCTCCTTATGTTGGCTGTTTTTGTCGTATATCAAAACATTCTTTAGTTGGTGTGGTGGCTCATACCTATAATACCAGCACTTGGGAGGCTGAGGAAGGAGGAATGCCACAAATTCACTTGTCTCCATTATTGTCAAATGTTTCCCACAGTTTTAGCAGCTTCACAGTTGGAGGTCTTAGATTTACATCTTAATCCATTTTGAGTTGATTTCTGAATATGCTGAGAAAGAATTATCAGTGCATCTACTACCTTTCCTCAGCATGTGGGTGCCCATGCTTCTGAGCTAGGTTTATAGGCAGGAATTACTCCCCTAAATGTATGTTGTTGAATCTTTTTTAAAAATTTGTTGAATGAATACTGTAGTCAGCTTTCTGTCATTCTGATACAATACCTGAGAGAGAAATCTTTGAAGAAGAAAGAAATAATTAGGCTAATGATTTTCAGAGGTTTTAGCTAATAATTTCCTGCCTTTGTCACTTTGATCTTGTGGTGAGGAGGAACATCATGGCAGGAAACACATGCTAGATAGCTGACCTCATCTTAGCCAGGAAGCAAAGGTATTAGAAGGACCCACGTCCCTATATCCCTTCTAGACATCACTGTGTCCCTTCTAGGGCATGTTCACAGTGACCAAGAATTTAGCACCTCGTCTTTGGGAAATACTTTTAGACCTAGAGTATATCACTGAACATACATGCTCTCATTTTTGGTTTGTCCATTGTTGTTTTTATGCCTTTTTCTTTCTTTATCTCTTTTTCTTTGTTGAGTCAGGGTGTCACTCTGGCCGAGACTGACCTGGAACTCATCCTATAGCCCCAGACTTCCCTTGAAATGAGTCTTGCTATCTAAGCTCCAAGTGCTGGGATTATTGGTGTGAGCCACAATGCCCATTTTGTGTCTCTTTTTATACTACTAGTACCCTGATTATTTTTTTAAGTTTGTTTGTTTACTTATTCATTTATTTATTTGAGATGAGAGAGAAAGAGAGACAGAGACAGACAGTAACTTGGCATGTGAGAACAAACTCCAGATTCATACACCATTTGTGCATCTGGCTTTATGTGGATACTGGAGAATTCAACCTGGGCAGCCATCAGGCTTTTGCAAGCAAGAAAGTGCCTTTAAAGGCTTTAATTGTTGAGCCATCTTTCCAGCCCCAGTACACTCATTTTTGGTTACTCTTTGTATGGGGCTGGAGAAATTGCTCAGTAGTTAAAGGCACTTGCTTGCACAACATTATGGCCCGGGTTTGATTCCCCAGTACCCATATAAAGCAATACTGGCGAATGTGCCTGGAGTTTTTTGCAGTAGCTGGAGGTCCTGGTGCAACCATGATCATTATTTCTCTCTGTGTGCTTCTTTCTCTGTCTCTCAAAAAAAAGAAATATTTTTTAAAATTCTGTGTTTGTATGGCTGTAGGTACAGTACATCTGTGGGAGTCTGAGGACAACCTTGGGGTATTCATCCCCTCCCTACACCCTGCTTGAATCAGAATCTCCCTTGTCATTTGTTTTTGCTGCTTCACTTCATGTGTTCTGGTCTAGCTGGCTCACAAGCTTATGGCTTCTCCTGGCTCTACCTCCCATTCTCATAGGGTCCTTGGGATCACTGACACTGGTACCTCTTTGGGACCAGCTTTAAGTGGGTGTTAGGGATCTGACCTTGCAGACTTGCAAGTGTCTTTAATCCATCTTGGTTCAGTGCTCAGGAAGTATCATAAAAATAATAAGTAAATGTACAAATGAACAATAAAATTATTGATCCTTTTAAACAGATTTAAAAATATTTGAAGTAGCAGTTGTAAATGGAATTGCACCCTGAATTTCTCAGCAGTTAAAATTTTTTTTAAAAAAATTATAATCATAAGCAGAGAATGAGAATGGATACACCAGGGTCCCTTGCCACTGCAATGAACTCCAGACACATATGCCACTTTGTGCATGTGGCTTTATAGGGGTACTGGGGAATTGAATCCCTGCCCTCAGGCTTTTCAAGCAAGTGCTTTTAACCTCAGTCATCTCTCCAGCTCTTCAGCAACTTTGTTTTCCATATACATTTAAGGCATGCATTTTGGTATTTTGATTCATGTTCCCACCATTTTGTGTCATTTGAAGGTAGTATTCCAGTTAGTGAATGGCGTGACTGTAAACCCTCTCTAATTTAACTTTCTAACACATATCATAGCACAGTTCCTGAAAATGGAAAGGTCTGCTCTCAACAGTGGATCCGATTTAGCATTTTCACAAAATTTATGTACTATTTTCCATTTGCAGGGCACTGCATGACCAAACCTGAGTTGATTTTCAAGTTGGAGCAGGTGTTTGGACAATGGGGCATAACAGAAGCCTCAAATCAGATACTCCCAGGTCAGTGAATGCATGCTGGGTAAGGAAGGTCATTGAGAGAGAACTCATCAGATATCATATTAATCTGTTTATATAAATAGTTTAAAAAACCCAGTTCTTAAGACAGCTGTTCTTGTGAATCAGACATTTGTTTTATGCAGTTTCTTGAGACTTTTCTCCACATCAGTCCGGCTCCTGGTTTTTGCTGTTGAAGTATATTTTCTCAGATTTGCCAAAATTTTAGTTCTTTCATAAAAGATCATCCTAGACAGTTTTTTTTTTTTTGGACAGGTTCTTATATAGCTTAAGTTGGCCTCAAACATGTTCTGTAGTGAAGACTAGACTCAAATTTCTGATCATCCTGCTTCCACCTGACAAGTGTTACAACTAGAAGCCTGAGCACCTTGCCAGAGTTCTTGGCAATTTTGTTCTTTAAATACTTTACCTAAATTTTCATTGCCCTGTCTTTCTCCTTGTTTTATTCCATGGATTTTTTTTCTTTTAAATAGTCCTTTATTGACATATTCTTTTAGCACTGGCTTTTTGATTGCCTTATAGGAAGTTGTTTTTGTAATTGTGGTTGATGCCAATAGAAATTACACAGATGAAGCTCCTTAACGTTTATATTCAGTGAGAGAAAAACATAAATACAAAATATGATGAGTTAAAGATCACAAAGGTTTATAAGGAGAAGAAAAATGTGTGGGGTTTTATTTTAGGAAATTCATTATACCTATTAAGAAATTATTAATTTACTTTACTTTAACTTCAAGGTGACTTATTTTTCAAATTTAGCATGTATTTGTGGATAGATATTGAATATTTGATCATGATTATAATTAGAATAAAGATAAAATTTTGGATATCATTAGCCTGAAGCAAGTATTTGATACAGTTATTGTTGTGGTCTCATATGGAGTTTAAACAGAAATGAGAAAAGATACCATCCTAGGTTCCAGGGTGAGAAGGCAGATTGGCAGTGTCCTGTATGTCTCTTTGTTAAAGGGAAGAAGAAATCACAGTAACATGAAAGAGAAAGAAGAACACTTAGGGTTCAGAAATAGGTGTCAGGACAGCTAAAATATAGAAAAGCCATGAAACCAATGAGAAAACTTGAAAAACAGTTCCGCCTCCTCCTCATCAACCAGGTGGGAGGGGAATTTTGAACACTACAACCACAGGGTAAGTATGAGTATGCAGAGAGATGCTATTGAGGCAACCCTGCCTAATTAGATAGCTATTGTTCTTGCAAGAATTAAATCCACCACAGTGATTCTGTACGGTAGCTTCTTGTGCATGGTGGACTAGCACTGGAAAACACTAATCTACAGGTCTTGCACTGCTATAACCAGGTTCCACCTGCTGTTGGCACCTGAAAACAAGGAACAGTCACAAATCCTAGGAGGCTGGACACACTAAAAAGAGTTGTGTGTGTTAAATATATAATAGTGGCATTCTTGCACAATGGCAAGGAAGGATGCAAAAGCCACTCTCTCTTTTGTTAATCCTCTTCTATTCATTGATTTTTACCATCACAGTTTGTTGTTTTTTCAGGAAAAGAAGACCTAACTTATTCATGAAGATGCAGAGATAAAGGAATCCTTATATACTATTAGTGATGTATATAATTGTTTAGCCACTATAAAAATTACTGAATTTCTTTTTCAGCCTTAAAGAATTAGGTAATGAGCTGGGGAGATTGCTCAGCAGTTAAAGCCACTTGCTTGCTTGCAAAGCCTGCCACTGTGTGTGTAATTTTCAGTATCTATTCAAAGTGGTGCATGTCACTGGAGTTTGTGCCCATTCTTTCTCCCTCCTGTCTCTCTGCTAACTAATTTAAAAACAAAACAAAACAAAAGCAAACAAAAAACTAGTCATGTTGCTAGGACACTGATAAGTATGTAAGCCATCACTTAAATAATTCAGTCTTAGAATGGCAAATACCACATTTTGTCTCATGTAGAAAATAGGTTTTAATTGTGAGTCATGAAAGTAAAATGAAGTAGATTAGAGAAAAGCAGTGAACTAAAATGAGGGAGAAAACTATAATATCTACACGAGTATTATGAAATTACATTCTACATAGCAAAGATTAATATCTATCATTTTTGTATAATTATTTATGAAAGTGTCATTAAAATTTGCATTTTACATTCTCAGATATGCACAGAAAACTACTTAACTGTGTAATTACATAATAAAATTTTCTTATCTATTTCATTTTTAGTAGTAATCATTGTTACTTAAAAATTTTTATTTATTCATTTGCAAGAGAGAAAGTGTGGGCACACTAGGACCTCTTGCCCCTGGAAATGAACTCCAGATATATGTACCACTTTTTACATCTGGCCTTGCACTAGGGAATCGAACCTGGGCCAGCAGAAAAATATTTCATTATTTAGTTGCATGTATGAGTGTGTGTGTTTTGCCTCTGCAGACAAGTGGCAGATGCTTTTGCCACTTTTGTGTTCTGCTTTATGTGGTTGGCTTGGGAATTGAACCCAGACCAGCAAGCTTTGTAAGCAAGTGCCTGTAACCGCTAAGCCATCTACCTAGCTTTTATTGCTATTTTAGAAAGCATGTAGGCCAAGAAGGTGAAAGAAATGTGTAAAACATCAGTGAAATAAAAGAATTTGTAGGAAGCTGTCTTCTAGTTTGGGAAGAAAATAATTTTTTTAAAGAAAAATACAGCATTTTATTGCAGTTTGTTTCAGACAGCTTTTGTTGTTAATGTTTTTTAGTGTTTTGGGATAAGGTCTTTATTGTTTGTGCTTTATGCTGACCTTAAACTTGATATAATTCTGAGGATGATTTGAGCTTCTGATATACCTGCCTCCATATCCTGAGTGCTGGGGTTAGAGGATTGTGTCCGGTTTTATGCAGTACTGGATATCAAACCAGGGCCTTGCACTTGCTATCAAAGCATTCTGCTAACTGAGTTACATCTCCAGCCTCCAAAACACACAAACATAGCAGGCAATCCTTTCCTAGCTTGTCTCCCTGATTTGAGAAAATACCTGACTGCGCCTGCATTCCAAAATTACTTAGTACAATAAAATCTTATTTCACATGTGAATAGGTTGATTTAGGGTGAGAACAAATATAATAGAAAAATGGTACAAGGAGTAAACAGCAGATAAACATTACTGGGCAGAAAATTATACTGGGAGAAGTAGGTAAATAATTTATTTTCACATCTTTTTTAATTTTTTTAAATTTATTTTTCAAGCAGAGAGGGGGAGAGAGAGAGAGAGAGAGAGAGAGAGAGAGAGAGAGAGAGAGAGAGAGCACACCAGGGCCACCACCTTGTGGGTCTGACTTATGTGGGACCTGGGGAATTGAACCCTGGGCCTTAGGCACTGGAGGCAAGTGCCTTAACTGCTGAGCCATCTCTCCAGCCCTTATTTTCACATCTTTTAATAGAGTAAGCTAAGCAACAAAGAAGTGACATGACACTGTACTATTCCATTAGTGTGACATGTCATATCATTTCATTGAGTGTTAAAATGTATACCTGTACCAGTCAATATTAATTCAAAACTTATATTAGCATAAGAAGAAACTGCTATTATACTTATGTTTTGAATTATATAAAAATATTCAGAGCCTGGGCTACAGTGAGACAGCCTGGGCTAGAGTGATACCCTACCTCAGAAAACCAAAAAATAAAAAAAAAACCTCATGATTCATAAATAATAAAATTTTAAATACCATTTTAGATGTTCATACACTGAGTACTTTGAACAAGACCAATGAAGAAAATCAAGAGGGGGATTTATGGCAAGTCGTAATCACCAACAACAATCTATCAAATGAAGAGATGGTTGAAGTAAGTAAAATACTTAATGTCAGCCCCAGCTGTTTCAAAGGTAGGGGTCTGCTCTTTGATGCATTCAATCCCTTGTGCAAATTTGTGAGAATCCAGGCTGTCTAACCACCACTGGAAGTGTGTATGTAAGTGATCCTCTGGGTATAACTGGGATCTGTATTATTTTCATCACTTTTTGCAACACTCTGGGATTTTAAACCATGGAAGTGTTTTATGCTGTCTTAAAACCATTTGTTTTTCTGGAATCCAGAAATATTTGCATGATCCAAATCTCTTTGTTCTCAGAATTTGTTGAAATATTCAATTTATAGGCCAACTCCTTCCAGGAAAAACTGGGTAGAGCTGGAATTTTTGCATGTGTGCAATGTGCTGAGCTCCCAGCCAGGCTGCCTGAAGTCTACTTATTTTTGCCTTATTAACTCAACTATCAGCAGCAATAGTGAAAGAACTATGGTGACAATACCTTTCTAGAGAGAAGCGAGACCTTGAGTTTAAAGCCTTTTTCTGCCATGATTCCAGGGTGTGAAAACAGTGGCAATATTTGCATTAGACTATAAAACCATGTGTTTGTTCTGTGCTCTAGATAGACTAATGTAAATCCATCTACATGGAATAATGGTGTGCCTACATGTATGTTCCCTGTCTTCCTCTCCTCAGCATGATGTTAGGTATTGGGAATCCAGTTATCTGGCTGACACCTTGTTCAAAATAGAGTTCATGCCCAAGTGAGGCTGAGTATTATTCTGTAGTTTTGTTCTCACTTGTCCAATATAGAAGTCTTGTCAACTCATGCTTTTAAGAAAGATTGAGATGTATAGATGTCTGTTGAGCTCATTGTCCATAGGAGGAGGGAGAGTCAGGTGCTTCCTATAGAAAGGCTATTAAATATTTTCCACGGGTGACCCCTTGTTGCTCAAGAAATTTTCATGCAAACCTAGGTATATAAGTATGTAAAATAGATGTAAATTTCAAACATTTTTGTTAACAAATCATATAGAGATTGGTTTTAAACAATTTGTTGATATACATAATTTATTCATTAAAGATGCAGGTAGGGCTGCAGAGATAGCCCAGCAGTCAAAGACACTTGCTTGCAAAAGCCTGTCAAGACAAATTCTGTTCCGCCACACCCATGTACAGCCAGATGCACAAAATGGCACATGAATCTGGAGTTCATTTGCAGTGGCAGGTGGCCCTGGAATGCCCTTTCTTTTTTCTTTCTTTCTTTCTTTCTTTCTTTCTTTCTTTCTTTCTTTCTTTCTTTCTTTCTTTCTTTCTTTCTTTCTTTCTTCCTTCCTTCCTTCCTTCCTTCCTTCCTTCCTTCCTTCCTTCCTTCCTTCCTTCCGTCCGTCCGTCCGTCCTTCCTTCTTTTCTTCTTTCCTTCCTTCTTTCCTTCTCTTTCTTTCTTTCTTCTCATTTCTTTTCTTTCTCTCTCCTTCCACCCTTCCGACTGTCCTTCCTTCCATCCTTCTGTCTTTCCGTCCTGTTTTTCAAGGTAGGATTTCACTGCAGCCCAGGCTGACCTGGAATTCACTATGTAGTTTCATTCAGACTGGCTTTGAACTCACGTCAATCCTCCTACCTCTGCCTCCCCAGTGCTGGGATTAAAAGCGTGTGCCACCATGCCTGGTTTTCTTTCTCATATAAATGAAATAATAATTTTAAAAATTTGGGCTGGAGAAGATGGCTCAGTGGTGAAAAAACAGTTGCTTGCAAAGCCTATTGGCCCTGGTTCATTTCCCCAGTATCCATATCATGGTAGATAGACAAAGTGGCACATGCATCTGGGGTTTGTTTGCAGTGGTCAAGCCATGGCATGCCCATTTTCTCTCTCTGCTTGCAAATAAATAAATAAAATATTTTTTTAAAAAGATGAAAGCAATTTTGTATACCTATAGGACACATGTATTTGTTTAATGTAGTTGAAAGATATCCCAATTTTATACTTTGCTATTGAATGATGGTAGAAAAATATTATCTTTGTTTTCCATAATTAAACTTTTATGTTTCTATAAGAGTAGAAACCTACACAGTATAATCATTTCAGTTCACACCGTACATGTGAGCCAAGGTGTTCCAGGCAGTGTCCATGGCAGTTGCTTGGCATGGTTGGGTAACGCAGTACAAATTCCACAAGTTTGTTATGTCTTGACAGAAAGGTTGCCGTAGAGTCATCTGTTGCAACATGGGGGAGTGTAGCCAGAAACAAAGTGGAATCATTATATGTTGAATTTTGAATAAATTTTTGGTCATTGTCTATTGAGGAAACTTTTAGTGTTTATTTTTTTTCAACCTCCACATTCAGTTATGTGACACTTTGTGTTGTGTATGTGTGTGGCGTGTTTGTGGTGTATGCATGTGTATGCTGATACGGTGCCTTGTGGTCTGTCCTGAGGCAGTTGGAGTAGACATAAGGTGGCCCCTCCACTACTCACCCATCTGGTTCTCCTTACAATAGAATTTTTTTTTATTGGTTCTGGGGCTTTCCATTCACGGGATTAGGGTTACATGTGTGTGAGGTCACATCTAGCTGAATATGTGGCTTCTAAAGAGTCAAACTCAGTCTCAGGCCCTCATGTTGTACAAAAAGCACATTCAGCTGCCAAGCCATCTCCAGCCTAGTGTTATTTTTTTATATGTTTGGATTTATACTCCTTTCTCTTGCTCTGAATAATGCCAGCCTTATGTACACATGAACTCTTCTGAGGATATTGTTTCTATTTTAACTCTATGGAAAACCTTTTAGTCATATTTTATGAGAAAGAGAGAGAAAGAGGGAAGGAGGGAGGGAGGGTTGGAGGAGAAAATCAGAGAATGACAATATATGAACATATCTGGGATCCTCTTGTCATTATAAACAAACTCCAGATACATGCTCCACTTTGCATCTCGGTTTACATGGGTACTAGGAAATTTTAACAAGCCAGGGCCTTTAACCAATGAGCCACTTCTCCAGCATTAATCATTTTTAAAAGATATTTTTATTTATTTGCAAGCAGAGAGAAACAGTGTGGACATGTCAGGGCCTCCTGCCACTGCAAATGAACTCTAGGAGCATGTACCACCCTGTGCATCTGGCTTTAATTGGGTACCAGAGATTGAATTAGGGTCTTTAGACTTTTTAGGCAAGTGCCTTAACCACAGAGCCATCTCTCTAGCCCACTAAACTTTTTTTGTTGACAATTTTCATACTTGTGTATAGTGTACTTTGATCATGAGTCCCTTCCATTATTGTCTTATTCTCCCCCTTAACTTCTCCACTGAAACCCTTCTTTCCAACTATTCCCTCTTCTATTCTGATGTCTTTTTTTTGCCATCCTCTATCATCCATGATAGAATGTTAATGGGCCCAATATTGTATAGGGTTCATGCAGATAATGACAGTTGCTGTGAGGTTATAAATGCAGCTGCATTATTGTGCTTGGAGGAGAGCATTCCTCAGCACTTCTCCCTATTCTCTGACCCTTAACTTTCTTTCTGCCCTCTGCAGTGTTCTCTGGGAATTGAAGGTGGTGTTAATCATATTTTGTTGAATCACTACATTAATAGAAAGGTATGGTACTTACATTGATTTGTTTTTATTCTTTCATGATACATGATACAAATAGAGCTGTACCTTCTCTCAGATACTTGTGTGACACATACATATATATGAAGAGAAATGTGTTATTATAGGGGTTGGTGTCATTTGAGGACATTGCTGTGGACTTCACCTGGCAGGAGTGGCAGGACCTGGATGCTGCACAGAGGATCCTCTACAGGGATGTGATGCTGGAGAACTACAGCAGCCTGATGTTCTTGGGTCAGTATAAATTGCCTGTAACTCCTAGAAGCAATTATTTTCTCTTTGGTTGATTAGTGTAGAAATCATTGCTGTTGTATTTTATAAGTTGGAAAGTGGAAAAGAAAAATATTTATAATTTAATTTATGGGAAGAATGAGTTTATTTCAGGCTTACAGTTCCAGGGGAAGCTTCATCATTGTGCAAAATCTGGCTCACATTATCATATGTCCATAGTAGAGAGTGAAAATTAACAGCCAGAGCTCAGGCTGCCTCTGTATATCCCTTAGGACTGGATTTAAGATTTTTCCCCAGTGACATACTTCCTTCAGCAGGGTTCTACCTGCTGGAGACTTAAATAGGAAGCTTAATTAAAGATAATCAAAGAAGGACTGAAGAAATGGCTTAGTGGTTAAGGCACTTGTCTGTAATGACTAACGATCCTGGTTCATTTTCTCCAGTACCCACATAAAGCCAGATGCACAAAGTGGTCCATGAATATGGAGTTAATTTGCAATGTACTTATTCTCTCTCTCTCTCTGTTTCTCCTTACAAATAAATATACAAAAACAATAAGCAGGCATGGTGGTATATCCCTTGGTGTATACTCCATGTGTACTCCGAGTATACCCCATGGTGGTATACTCAGGAGGCAGAGGTGGTAGAATAGCCATGAATTCAAGGCCACCCTGAGACTACATAGTGAATTCCAAGTCAGCCTGGGCTAGAGCAAGACCCTGCCTCAAAACTTATTTTCTTTAATTAAAGACTTTAAAAAAATCCTTAGAGGTTGTTGGGATGGAGGGAGAGAGAAAAGAGAATAGGGGATGGAGTGGAGAGGAGAGAAAAGAAAGATGAGAATGAAAGAGGATGTATTCTCTAAGGAAAGGACAACAGGGCTCAGGAGAGTAAAGAAGTGAGAGGGAGAGAGAGAGGAAAGGAAAAGGGGAGGTGCGGGTGGGACTGCCTGCACCTGGATTTCAAACCTCAGGTACGCTCAGCATTTTTTCCTCTGACAGTCAATTCAGCTGTGGATTCTTTGTGCTGTTTACTTTTCCTCATTTCAGCCACTAATTTCTTATTCTGAAAATTTTCTGGCTGATTGGTTTTTATAAGAACTATGTCTTCAGCTGCTTGTTCAGGTCTCCTTTCTGTATTAGTAGAGTTTGTTCTTTCACATTTTTTTCTTTCTTCAAATAATATTTTATTTAATTATTTATTTATTTTAAAGGCAGGGTTTCACTCTAGCTCAGGCCAACCTAGAACTCACTTTGATGCCCTAGGCTTGCCTAAAACTTATGGCAGTTTTCCTACCTCAGCCTCTCAAGTGCTGGTGTGTTAAATGCATGTGTTCTGATGTTGGCCTTCAAATAAAACTTTTTTAAAAAATCAACTAAGCCAAAAAATCCCAAAATACTTTTATTTTATTATTTTGTCTCCGTCTTTTATTTCCTTCAGTTAAAAAACATTTTTTTTTTGAGTTATTTAGCTTAATGCCTCATAAGGGTAGTATTCCATCAGTTAAGAATATGGGTGTAAACCACTAACAAAACTGTTCTAATTCATCCATCATTGTATAATCCATCTTCATAGACCTGTTATGTTTCATTTGTATCCCTGACTTAACACTTTGACACAAATTGTATATCATTTGCCATTTGTAGGACACTACCTGACTAATCCTGAATTGATCTTCAAGCTGGAGCCTGGATTTGGACCTTGGAGTGTATCAGAGCCCTCCATCCAGAACCTCCCAGGTCAGTCAATATCAATTGGGTACCCTAGGTATTTTATCATGTATTGGTCATGTTGGACTGTTCTCATCAACTTGTATCTAAATCCAGCAGGCCTCATGGGCCATACATATATTTCATGCAGGTTCTACCAAGGGTTCTCCATTTTAAACCATCTCTCTGTTTTTGATGTTGAAGTATCTTTTCTTAGAGTTATCAAGAATCTCATCACTATGTAGATTTTGTTATATATAAGAAAATATTTGAGAGAGAGACAGACCAGAGCTAGAGTCACCAGATGCATGCACCACTTTGTGCATATGACTTTATGTGGATGCTAAGGAATTGAATCTGGGGGGCTGGTTGGCTTTGCTGCCATGTGCCTTTAACTGCTGAGGTATCCTCTAGCCATTCTTAATTATTTTTTAGTTAGATGCCTTTACCTTAATTCTTAGTTATCTTTTCCTCCTTTATTACCATAATTTAAAAAAATTAGATATTTATTATTTATTCATATATTCCTTAATACTTGCTCTCTGATTATTTTTAATTGTGTTGAAATTGCTAGCACATACAATCTTAAAAGTGCCTCATTCAGTGAGAGAAAAGGGATACAAAGATAGAATATATTTTAATGAGATCAGAAGCAATGAAATGTTTATCATGAGAATAGGAATAAAAAGATGAATTTTAATTTTAAGAAATATAAATTCACAGTTAACTTATTCATAGCTGTTCATTGTGGAACAAGCCTTTATTCCCAGCACTTGGGAGGCTGAGGTATGGGGATTGCTATGAGGTTGAGGATTACCTGATGCTTCAAGAGTGAGTTCTAGGTCATCCTGGGGTAGAGTGAGATCCTGCCTTGAAAAAAATCAAAACAATAACAGCAAAAAACATTTTTCATTTATTTTTCTTTAAATTTGAGGTGGCTATTTTAAGTTATGAGGCTCAGTAGATCAATATAATACACAGGTGGGTATAAATCATGAATTTCACAGTGATCATATTTTGAATGGAGATACACATTTGTTAGTATCCTGAAGAAACATAGTAATTTTTGCAGTGATCTGCTTTAAAACAGAATGAGAAAAAGCATCAAAAGCCTGTTATATTGCCTTCTAAATATATATCTATTGGCCTAGAGAATAGAGCAGTTTCTGCCAGAGACTCCTGTTTCTGCAGTGGGTGGAGGTTGTTATTGCAGAGATTTATATTTAGTCATATACAGCAAATTAGTGAGTCCTGTATTCTCAGCCCAAAGTAGGACATCTGTGTCACATCCCTCATGCACAGGGAACATGGAAGCAGAGTGGGTGGAAGGAATGTATGAGCCAGATAATCATGGAATATTGTCTGCAGGCATCACATGGCTTTGTGAATTTACAGCAACTGTGATTAGATCACCTGCATAAAACCTGCACATTGTTGTCCCATTTCTCTGGGGAAATATTCTGCCTGGAGAGAGGCTAAGGAAAACCCAGCCTTTCCTAAGGATTTATAGATTGTTATATCTTTGCTAGAGGGACAGAGGGGTAGTTTCCCTGAGGATCTATTAGCAATCAGTGGTTGTGGAGAAGTGTTGTGTTTTGAATGTAAAGTATACCTCCTTCTATTGGCTCGTGTGTTGGAACTTATTCCAAAGCTAGTAGTGTTAAAGAAGTATGTGTAACTTATAGGAAGCGTAGCCTTGCTAAAGGAAATAGGTCACTATGGGCAGGTCTTCTGTAGCCTGACCCTTCTTCCTGAATTCCAGTGTGGCTCTCTCCTTCCTTAAGTTGTTTTTAGTCAGATACCTGTTATCTGAAACTAGAAAATAATGCAGAAAAGTACAAATATTTTCTTCAATGGTATAATCACTGGTAAGTTGCCTGTGCTCCTAGAAATAACCCCTCACCCATGCTCGTTAGTCATCACTAATTAAACTTATTAGTTCAATAAAAGAAATAAATTGTAGAATTTGTAAAGTAATGGTAATATGTGCTAGGATCAAAATACATTACATTTTATATATATATGAGAAAATGTCACAATACTCATAATTTTGCTAACCAAAAATAAATAAGACATTTAAACAAGCTCCCTGTAGGTATGACAGATTAGACATTTTATCCATGCTGTTATGAATTGGTAGAGCCACAGTAACAAATGAATATATTTTAAGGAGGAAGAGAAGGTCACTAGGTATAAAAACAGTGTTAGAGCCATTAAAAAAATTAGAAACATGGGCAATTGCTGTCCAAGCATGAAGTGCTAGGGGGCCTGAGACTACCCATGTTCAAATCTCCAGATCCCATGTAGCACAGTTGGGCATAGCCATGCGCAACTATTGCCTAGTCCTGCAGGGAAGCAGGGTCACAAGAATCTACTGAGCTCCACAATCTCCAGAACACAGTAAAATCCTTGCAAGTTCTAGAAAGTGTAAAAAGATACAATAAAATATTCCGATTCAAAAACAAGGCCCGAGTTCTACTAGGGCAAATGCAGGTGATTGACCTTGACCACAGGTCAGTGTATGGGATGCTTTGAGAATACATACACATGCATAGACCACACACAAATAACACACACCACATTACACACATGCACACAGACAAGCAACAACAAAAAAAAAAAAATCAAGAAAGAAACCACACCTTCTTCCTCATTTCCTAGGTTTGATGAGAACCAAATTATCAGGGAAGTCCAGAGTAATCAAAGATCTGTCCTGCCTACACTGTGGCATTCTAATCCGTTTAAAACATTTTGTTAGACAGTGTCTTGTTTTGCATGCTATACAACCTTGGAGAATAAACAGGTTGCATTTGTTTACATATTATGACATGCCATAAGCAGGCTTCATCTCCCTGATGTGACTCAAAAATTCATTTGCTTGTGGACATATTGACAGTTTCTATATGGGAGATGGCCACATGAGACAGCAGCAGAAACTGACTGCATGGCATGTGGAATAACTGACAAAATTAACAAGCAAGAAGATTTGAGGTATTTAGTTTGATAGTGATATCCTTTGAAATGGGAGTGATTGTCATTGCCTCTGGGTCTGTGCAGATAATGTAATAGTTATTACTTGGTCTCCATTCTGGATAGCAGAGTGTAGGATTGAGAATCTGAACTCACTTCCGTCATATTACTGCATTTTATAGATTTCCTTATCACAGTGTACTTTATTGTAGATTTGGTTCAGAAAGTATTAAGACCTGCATGTAAAGCTCTTTTTCCCTTCTCACAGTTTAGCACTGAGGGCAACTCCTTTGATTGGAGTCTTAGCCTTTTCTCAGTGCACAAAGTTTGAGACCTCTACAGCTAATTGAATCTTGTCTGGCCCATTAACCTTAAGTCTTGTTGAAGTTCACAGTGGCTTCATTCAAGGCCGTTTATCAGTTGAATGTAGCCCTTTCAGTTAAATCACAGCCCTGTGACCCTAGCCCCAAGCCAGTGTTTAGCATAAAGATCCAGATAAAATACACTGCTTATTTACTTCGTCATCCTCACAGTGCAGGTGGACAGGAGCACTGACACCTTATTAATGGTAATATTGAGTTATCCAGTCACTATTGAAGTAACTATAGGATTTTCAAGTACTTCAGTTTTTCTGCTGAACCCCAGTCTGCTATTTTTCTGCTCAGACTGCATGACATTTGAGTCCTAGTAATTTTTCAAGCTCGACCTCACTCAGCTGATCAATTACAAACATGTGTGGCCATGTCCACCTTTTTCCATGGGTGTTAGTGATTGAATTCAGTTCCTGATTGAGTCATCTTTCCATCCCAGTGACATTTGTATATTGCTTGAGTGTATTGTGTGTACTCTGAAGCACACTCATCTACTTGCCTGAGGTTGCTGGAGGGTAGAGTTGAATATCCCTTACATTGCACTTCCACCTGTTGTTTAAGCTCTAGTCTCATACTCACACCAATTTCTTCTGGAGGTCTGGTGATTCCCAGGTCTCTGCTCCCCTATAGGACTCAGGTTAGAAGTGTTTGTGGCCACTCTGTGAAATATTTATATTGGTTTTAGGCATTCAATCTTGGCCAGTCTTAGGCCTTCTGAGACCTTTATGCTTGCCTAGGAAGCTCACTTATCTGCTGAGCCATCTCTTCAGCTGCTATTAATGATGTTTTACATATCATTTTAGGTATCAGTAAAGTGAGTGCTCTAATTCAGACCAACCAGGAAAATGAAGAAAGACGTTTGTGGAAACTTGGTATCACCAATGGCACTACATCAAATGAAGAAATGTTTAAAGTAGGTAAAATATTAAATGTGAGGTCATACATATTTGAAATTGAAAAAGAGGGAAAACAGACATATTTTGTCAGGAACCTAATCCTGAATGAATATATCCATAGTGAGCCTGATAAAATTTATAATAATTTACATGTAACTGAGAAACCTGTAAAATTCTGAATATCTTTGACCCCCCCATGATCCATATACATTTTCAATGTATCTTTTTGCCCAAAAGTAATATCATTAACACATATACATGTTTTTAAAAAAATTTTTATTTTCCAAGGAGAAATATTTATGAGTATATGCATCTCTCTCTCTATAGATAGATAGATAGATATGGAGAGAGAGAGAGAGAGAGAGAGAGAGAGAGAGAGAGAGAGAGAGAGAGAGAGAGAGAGAGAGAGAGAGAGAGAATATGTTGGTACCTTTTGCCAATACAAATGAGCTCCAGATGCATGTTTCACTTTGCATCTGGCTTCACGTGGGTACTGGGGATTCAAACTCAGGCCATTAGGCTTTGAAGGCCCTCTTTAACTGCTGAGCCATCTCTGCAGCCCCCTGCATCTTTCATATTTATAATATTTCTAGTAAGTTCTATGAGAACCGAAAATATTTTTAAGGTAGCAGTTAACTGCTCAAAACATGCCATATTGCTGATTGTGTTGGCACACACCATTAACTGCAGCACTTGGCAAGCAGAGGTAGGAGGATCACTGTGAATATGAGGCCACCCTGAGACTACATAGTGAATTCCAGACCAGCTGGGTTAAGTAACATCCTACCTTGCAAAACCAAATAAATAAATAAATAAATAAATAAATAAATAAATAAATAAATAAAAACATGCCTTGCATAAGTAACTTTTCCATATGATTTAATGCATGTGGTTTTATAATCTCAATGTGATAAGAGTACATACGGGAGAGAAATAATAGTAGTGTAGTAATGGAACTATTTCATTGAGAAATCACACCTCAGAAAACATCAGGATGCATTTGGTGGGAAAAGCTCCATGTGTATAGGGAATATAATAAGTTTAAAAATTTTTTTCTGTCTCAAGGCACAGTTTATGGTTCAGCAGAATATCCACCAGATGACAAAGTCCTGTGAATATAAAGCAAGTATGAAAATGGCTTACCAGAAGTCACTACTCAGAAGGAATAACATATCTCATGCATGTTACAATCCTTATGACTGTACAGAATGTATGAAAGCTTTCTATATTAATTCAACCCTTACTAAAAATCAGAGATTTCATATAGGTGAAAAATTACATGAATGTAAAGTATGCAGGAAAACTTTCTACTGGAAGTCACACCTTACTACACACCAGAGGACTCATACAGGTGAGAAGCCCTATGAGTGTAATGAATGCAGGAAAGCATTCTACTGCAAGTCACTACTCACTCGGCATCAAAGAACCCACACAGGTGAGAGGCCCTATTTATGTAAAGAATGTGGGAAAGCTTTCTATCGTAAGTCAGACCTTACTGTCCATCAGATAACTCATACTGGTGAGAAGCCCTTTGAATGCAATAAATGCAGGAAAGGTTTCTACCACAAGTCAAAACTCATTGTACATCAGAAAATCCATGCAAGTGAAAAGGAGTATGAATGTAAAGAATGTAAGAAAGCTTTCTACTGCAAGTCACTGCTCACTCGACACCAGAGAACTCACACAGGTCAGAAGCCCTATGAATGTACCGAATGCAATAAAGCTTTCTACCGCAAGTCAGATCTTACTGTACATCAAACAACTCATACAAGTGAGAAGCCCTATGAATGTAATGAGTGCAAGAAAGCATTCCATCATAAGTCACATCTCACTGCACATCAGAAAACACATACTAGTGAGAAGATCTATGAATGTGAGGAATGTGGGAAAGCTTTCTACCGCAAGTCACAGCTCAATGTACACCATAAAACACATACAGGTGAGAAGCCCTATGAATGTAAAGATTGTACAAAAACTTTCTACTGGAAGTCAGACCTTACTATCCATCAAAGGACACACACAGGCGAGAAGCCATATGAATGCACAGAGTGCACAAAAGCTTTCTACTGCAAGTCACATCTCACTCGACATCAGAGAATTCATTCAGGTGACAAGCCCAATGAATGTGAAGAATGTGGAAAGTCTTTTTACTACAAATCACAACTCTCTCGGCATCAGAGAACACATACAAAAGAGAAGCCCTTTATATGTACAGAATGTGGTAAAACTTTCTACTGCAAGTCGGACCTTACAGTTCATCTGAGAACTCACACTGGTGAGAAGCCGTATGAGTGTAATGAATGTGTGAAAGCTTTCCACCGAAAGTCCCTGCTCACTCGGCATCAGAGAACTCATATAGGTGTGAAGCCCTATGACTACAAAAACTATGGGAAAGACTTTTCCTACAATTCTCAACTCTATGTCAGAGAACTTGTACAAATGGGAAGTCTTGTTGATGTAAAGAATTTAGAAATGATTTCTCTGTCAAGTCTCAACTTATATATCACAGAACTCACAAAGGTGTCAATGGATGTATGGAATGTTGGAAATATTTCCCTTGGAAGCCACAACTAATTCTATCACAGATTTCATACAGGTAAGAATTCTTAGTAATATAAAAAGATCAAGAAAATCTAAACACATTGGGATTCATGAGAAACCCCATGAATATCAACAATACAATGTAACTTACTACAATAAGCCATTCCTCAGTAGACATCAGACAACATATGCAGATGAGGATAGTAATAATTTATGAAATGTGTAGAAACTTTCCATCTTAAGTCATTTCTTATCATCAAACAACATCTAGTTGTTTGATACTATTACTGTAAATAATATAGGAAATCTTTGTATCATAATTCTCCACATAAAATAATTCATGCATGTGAATCGTCTATGAATTTAATTAATGTTGGGATACTTGGTATGATAAACAGTAGGCATCAGGATATACATGCATGTAATGCTCGCTCTCAGTATATAGAATACAGAGTAGTTTGCTAACTATATGCACTGTTAGTTCATATTTGTACAGTCTTAGAGGATAAACCTTAGAAAACAACATAGGAATACTTGGGGTAAAGTTATCAGACCTCAGGTACAGAATATGGCCCTGTGAATGAAGTGCTTGCAATACGAGTATGAGGAACTTAGTTCAGGACCCATCACCCACTTTACTATAGGCATAAACTATTGATGACCTTAATCTCAGCCAGTGTCAGAAGTAGGAGAATCCCTAGGAAGTGACAGGTAGGTCAAATAGTTGAATCAATGAGCTTGAGGATCAGTGATCCTGTCAAAAAGTAATAATGTGAGAGAGTAGGGAAGACACTGAACATTGACCTCTAGCCTCTATACACATGTAATTGTCTGTGGGTGTACCTTCTGACATACATGCACTCACACATATAGAAATGCAATTACACTGATGCATTCACACATAAGTCAGTCTCTTCATAGAAGCTTGTACGTTATATCACATAATAAACTGCAGAGAAAGTAATTACCCAATTCCAGTGATATATGATTTTTACATAAGTCCATTTAGATTCTGGTCTTATGGATCAATGGGACGTGGTTTCTATACTTGTTTTAGCAACACCTCAAGACATTGTGTCAAAGGCACTTATTATTTTTTTTATTATTGTATGTGGTCCTGGGGTTAAACAGATAATGGCATAGCCATTGAAGGTGCTTATATGCAAAGCTTCCCAGCTTTGGGTCAAGGCATTTATTTGCAGTGGTATGAGTACACAACCATATATACACATACATATACATGCCAATAAAAGTATTGTTAAAAGTTTGAATGTGAACCTCACACGACTTCACAATACACCTGTGTGAAAAAACATAAGTAAACACATTTTTCAGTAGAATTTTAATCTTGATAGGCATAAAAAAATCCAACAGAATATGATAAAGCATAGGAAGGAGTACAATGTTAAAAATTTGTTGGTGTAATTTTTCTGATTATATTCAATAATCATAGTAGAAATCATTTATCAAGATCAATGTAGAATAGCCATTTAGCCACTCTTCCAAGGTAGCAGTGATTGGGTCACTTAATAAAGTGAGCTTTCAGTTGGGATCAATGGTAGTGTAATGCCATGTTTGTGTGTGTACAGTCTTTTTATTAAACTCTTCTTGATATATTTCTTTCTAACATTTATACTTAGAAATCTGTTTTGTAAATATAAGCTATTATGGAGAAATTGCAGCATATTTAGAATGCATAATTGATCTAAGACATGTATTTCATCATGTTCAATGGATTAATTTTTCATAATTGCTCATTTTTTTCATACAAGGTCTTGATTAAAGACTTTTCTGTTTTTGAAGACATATTATAACCCTTTCTGTTCCTATAATGGCAGACCTCCATCAATTTTCTGATTACTTTGATTAGACTCATGTACCATGCTCAGGCATGAATTTCTTTAGGATGTGTACATTTTAAAACATCCAAATTTTTATACATTTTAAATTTGTGGGGGAAGATCTTAATTTATGTAAATTGACTATTAATTTCCAATTAGAATTGTTAAATATGGCTTTGTAAACTAAATTATTCAATTATATTACAATAAAATCATTAAAATATTCTTATCCTTGTGTACTGAGCAATATCTTAGAGCATTTCTTGTTTAAGTGGTAAATAAGAAATTGGCAGTTGAAAAAACAAGTTGCGGTTGGTTGATAATGGATGTAGTGGGATGATGGCAGCCATGCTTTTAAACATTTAAGAATATATGTAATATCCAAAAAAAAATGTCTCTTTAGTAGCTTTGTGTCTCAACATTGCCTTCAGTGGATCTGCTTAACAACATTAATTGTTGCTCTTGAGTGCATCTGTTTCTGCTTTTTCTCCTGCATTTCTCTATACCTGTTTCCAACTTCTCATAACTTCTAAAGAAATCTGAAGAACCACAACTCTCCATGAATTTTTCAGTCTAGTCCTAGATTGAGATAACTAAGGCATCCAGCTTTGTCCAGTGAACACCTGTTGTGGTATTAGCGTTCCCACATTCAGGTGGTCATTGTTGGACTACTAAGAGTCTTATCATGTAAACTAACATAGTAAATTATCTTTCATTATACATGCAGAAATGTTTTGTTTGTTGTTTTCCTCTACTGAATGCTGCCTAATTACAGACTGTTGTTTCAGGAATGGTTCTAGTGGAACAAAATTTCAGGAATGGTATTTAGTCCTCAAAAGGACTTGGTGGCATCTGCATCTGGGTAATTTGACTACACCTCAAATTTTGTAGAGTCCTATGATAGTATGCAGAGCACTGATATTCCATGCTGTGAACTCTTGATAGAACTATAGAAGATAAGGTTCTAGGAATTCAGTTCACCATACATAAGAATTCTTGAACTCTAAGGAACGAACCAGTCCAGTTTGATGGCCCCTATTCATTTTTGGATAAAGTGACAAAAGAGTGAGCTGAGATGCAACTTCCAAACTCTAGACATATGTATACCAAAGACACTGGTTTCTTGAGAATCTTCTGTCCAAGAACTATTGGAGTGAAGTTGCCAAAAACTAAACACAAGCTCTTAAACTTCCATTTTAATTGATCAACCTGTATCAGTATTGTAGGACATCTTTGGTTAAATAGAAGCATTGGTGTGAAAAGAATACAACCTTTGAACTATAAATGGAGATTTGTCATAGGACCCTGATGAAGCTGAGGATATTGAACTCTGAAATTTTCATGCTATTATTATGCTTGAGTAGCTTTCCTACCCGATACAGTATTGATTTTTCCACTCTTCCATTAGAGAATACTGAATTATCTATGTACCTTCCCTGAAAGATATCCTTGGAACCCCCCAACTCCAACTTTCATATTTGCCACTTTTTATACTGCAAGTGAGGATATATGCTCTTAGTGCACATAATTTCTCATTAATTTAAACAGAAGTCTCAGGATGTTTGTGAGAATGGATGTTCAAGGAATGAAATGGTGAACAACATGAGTCTGAATTTGTTTATAATGATCCATTAAGCAGTAATTCTGGGTTTACTGTTGAAATTCAGAGTTTAAAAAGTTGCAAACGATGCATTTGATTGCTTTGCTGAAGGTTCTTTTAAAGGATGTTCTTTGAGCAAAAGATTCCTTCAGTCTGTTGGGAGAATGTTAATGTATTCCGAGGCTTAGGAAATTTGGAATGCTAGAGTAAATTTGACATGTAAAACCTATTCATCTAAAATGGGAAGGTCTAGAATACATGTTCATCAGTAATAACAGAAATGGATGTGTGAGTGGAGCACCAGCATCCTTTCAGAGCTCTGTCATTGTTCTTGCTTCATGTGCTTTGTCTTTAAGTAAGAACTACAGCTAATGAAAAGAATGATTTGAATGCAGTATATATAAATGGATCCTGCAGTATCATGGGCCAAGTAACCTTGCTGAGTTGGCAAAGGCATAGTGTGCATGCTTAATGTAATGGACTGCATAAGGGAAGAAATGGCATTAATGACCTAACTCATGAAATCTTGTAACACTTGTGAATTAATAAGGGTTTGCCCAGAATTGAAGTAGACATGAAATACTGTGCATTTTGCATAAAAAGAAAAATTGCGGAGCAAATGAGTAAAAGGTTGTTTTGAATCATTGAAAGAGAACCACAGCTTTTCAGCAGTTTATAGATTTGAGCCAGTTTATAGATGCAGAATCCCTCCAATGAAGGCTAAGTACCTTTGAGGAAGGACCCTGCTACCTTACTAAAAACTTGTTAATATTTTTCCTGCCCTCACTTAAGGAGACCTACAGCCCTTGACCCGGGTAGGTTCACATTGAGAAAATTAAAGCCAATGTGGGCATTCTTAACACTGGTCTTCATGTTGATTCTTGGAGGTCACAGATCACAAGTAGTATTGTGCTGTACAAAGCAGAAGTTAATGGAGAGCAGGTGATCAGTGGAGTTTTAGTCGATGAACAGTGTGTTCAGTTGACTTCCTAGTAATGAAGATATTTCTCCTTTCCCAGATGGCATAGTTGGGGACATTACACACACACACACACACACATTATTTAAAGAGTTGGTAGACTCACTGCATTGGCTTCCTAACATGATCAGTGAGGGGTAGATATTAGTTAATAAAGGCTATTAGGGTTAGCTTTTCTTTCAGGAACAAACAGCAAACCATACTTCATTCCTATAGATATTGAGGCTATCAGTGTCAACTATGCAAAGTGGTATTTCTTACCAAATTTTCTTTTAACACTTCTATTTGGTCTCTATAGGAGTTAGATGTTGGAGATTAGCAATTGAATATTGTAAGCTCAATTAAGGTGCTATCTCAGGTTTTGTTGGCTTCTACAGACTAACATCTCATATTTATTTTGTAGCTATTTATCACAAATGTATTTGTGACATACTTGTACATAACACCCATCAGAAACAGTTTGCATTCATCTGGCAAGACCATGAGTACACTTTTACTGATATATCTTAACAGTTTACAGGCTTCTTGGGATGTGTCTTCCACAAGGTATCAATAGTTGTTACAATGCTAACATTATCATTATTGGACCAAACGCATAAAAGTCTAGACTTGCTGGCAAAGCTTTTGTACATTAGAAAACAGATGCAACCAAAATTCACGGGATAATAAAATTTCAGGAGTTTAATAGGGTGGGACTTCTGTAGATACTCTCTAAGTTGAAGGAATGATAGTTTTTGAGCCTGCTTTCATCTACAGCCAAGAAAATCAAATTTCTTGGCATATTTGGATTTTGGAGACAGCATCTTCCTCATTTTTAGATCTTACTCTGAGCTATATTTCACATAGCTTGAAAAGCTGTTTATTTTGTGAGGGTTCTGCAACATATACTGGCTGTGGTGTAGGCTGCTCTGCCATGTGAATCAACTGATCCACCACGCCAACCACTAAGTTGAGATGTTAATGGCAAATAGCAATTCATTTGGTGCATTTAGTAGGTCCACACAGTTGAATCACAGCTAAAGACAGGGCCTTTTTTATGGAAGGCCCTGATGTCTACTACAGAGTTAACTTACTTTCAGTGATAGCTACTAGGTCTTAGTGGAAATCAACCACTTGACAATTGATGACCAAATTTTTGTGTTCTTGAATGCCTATCATGAGGTGGGTGTTCCCTGATTCATCATAAAGTTGATGTTCACAGCATGATTGGGCCATTTCAGATCCTGACTGCACAGGTAAGTTACATGTACTATGCCCCAAATGACTGTTTTCTATTTTGGTAAAATGCCTTTTGACTCCAAGCTTGCACTTATGGCTTCATGTCATGTTACCAATAACTGGTTGACTTAGGGAGGGATGAATAAGTCTTGGTTCTTGGGAGGTCCTGCATGCAATATAAACAGCACCCAGAACTGGACTGATATAGCATTATAGATGCTTTTTTGAACAACCCTAATGCACACTGGGTGAAAGGACATCTCCATAGTGGAAAATTCAGGCTACTCATACAGTGGCTAATTTTGCTTGGAAGAAATAATGCCTAGATGTGACTACATGCTTATTCATGATCTGTTGCCAACATGGGTAGATGTTTGGGAAGTTGGAAGGAGCTTGATTGGAAAATTAGTTAGAAAGACATTTGAGGAAGGTTTATGATAGTTATCTATCAGTGTGTCATGGACTTGAATACAATTGTGACCCATGTTAATGCTTACTAAAAGGTGGCATTAGCAGAAGGAAATTCTAACAATCCAGTTGATGGGATGACCTTTTGTTGGATATCACTCAAATTTTCCTTCCTATCCCTAGGAAGAAAAGGTATATTTCTCAGTAGTCTCAAATACATGGTCATGATGGCCTAGATGGAAGTTATACATTGTCTCAACACCATGGACTTCCACTTACCAATGTTGGTCTGTCTTTGATTGGTGCTCAGAGCCCGATTTCCCAGAAACAAATTCTATACTGAGATGTTCCCTGGGGTGATCAGCCAGTGACTGGGTTGCAATTTGACTACATTGGACTGCTTACATAATAGAAATGGCAGATCTTTGTTCCTCGCAGAATATATATTTTTTTCTGGGTTTGGATATGTCTTTCTTGAAATTAATGCTTTGGTCAAAACTACCTTATACAATGTCTTATCCACTATGATGTTATTCCAGAAAGCATTGCTTCTGACCAACGAACTCACTTCACAGCCCACAGCTCTTGGAATTTACTGGCCTTGCCATGGCCATGTTCTCAGCCAATTAAACAATTTAGTTAATGGAATTGTAGATTGCAATTGTGAAGATGTCATCACAGCACCAACTATGTGGCAATAGCCTGAAGGCCTGGGGGAGGGTTTGCCAGCATACTCCAGACCCTCTTATTAGCATCAAATATATGGAATTGTTTTTTTATAGCCAGACTTTATGGGTCCATGTATCACGATCCACGGAGGAGGATATCCAGCTGGTTGGGGATGGGGGAGGGGGAGCATCAGAGAATTGGGAACAACTCATTGTTTGCCCACTAAATAATGTAACTCATTATGGACAATAAAAAATAAAAATAATAAAAAAGAAGTGGGCATTGTACAACTCACTATCTCCCCTAGTAATGCATAAGCAAAATTTTTGACTCTTGCTATCACAACTTATGTAGTGTTTTGGTTTGTTGGGAGGTGTTGAATACTTTGTCTGTGAGACACAGCAACAAACATTTCATTTAATTGCAATCTAAGAGCTAAGAAAGGTTATAGTGTTCATGGGTTGATTGGTCCAGAACACCCAGTGGAAATTGGTCTACTTGGTAATGGAAAAAAGGAAGTGGGTTACCATAACCTATGATAAAGGTCAATGTGTAACTAAACCCAATCTAGGCAATTTATGCCCAGGTCCTTCAGGATGAATGAGTAACCCCCTCAGATAAGAAACAAAGACAAACCCACAATCAGATACACATACATAAATAGCTACAAAATTGATAGTAAAATAAATGGCTAAAACACACAAGAGTACTCACTGTAGTGAGCCCCTGAAAGCATAAGCTTTGCCTAAGGTTTCTGCAATATACCTCCTTTAAAATCCTGTTGTTGTAGACAATTATTTGCCTGCTGTCCATTTTCCTTATATAATTCAGTAATGACACGAATTAGTGGGTTTTGTATTGTGAGAAAGCTGCCACTCTTTTCTTGCTAACATGTTTGAAGTAAACTGGAATGCTTTCTAAAATATGTATATGAAAATACAGCAGTAAATAGTTATTGAGATAAGTCATGGAAAAATAGCAGGTGCACTCCTGTAACTTGTTCTGCATAAACAGTATTTTAATCTATAAGAGAGGTAGAAATGGCATGCCAGGGACTTAAGCTGTCGAAAATGAACTCCAGATTCATGTGCCACTTTCTGCATGTGGCTTCACATGGGCACTGGGGAATAGAAACCAGGTTGTTATGCTTTGCAAGCAAGCATCTTGACAACTGAACCATCTCTCCAGTCCATAAACAGTATTTTTAGTGGCTTCCCACATTACATGAGGCAGAATGAACCACAACACCAGGGGCAGCATAAAGACTGGGCTATTTCTGTTATAACATCTCTAATAATAAGCTAAATTACAAATGGATCACTGAAAACATCTAACCATCTGACGCTTATGTACACTTTAGTTTACCAAACTTGAACCTATTCCAGGAGCTCAGGAAAGCATTTTAAGAGTTGAACCAGTTTTGTCTCATCATTTTATTTCCATCTTCTCAAGGTGAATTGATTTAAGCCTTATGTGTTCACTGTTTAACTTAGTTTCATTTTTTTACCTCCTTGTGAAGGAAATTCATACTTTTGATATCAGTGTGAAAACTTATTTGTAAAGAAATTTACATTAATGTCACTAAGTGATATACATATATAATAATTTCCTATTATCTCAGTGCATGAGTCTGCTAAAATGAGTGAAGAACATGAATTCCATATCACTATCACATGGATCAAGACCATTCTTAATGCACGTGAAACGTTTCTCCTAGCAACAGGACTCTGCTGTGAAAATAAAATTACTTCATTTGGGTCCTCATGAAGTGTGTTATGTTGTGGGAAATGGAATTATCCCTCCAATGGCACCTCTGGCACAAACCATGACAAGAATGTCTGGACATGGTGGCACACACCTTTAATATCAGAACTCAGGAGACTGAGGTAGTAGGATCACTATGAGTTTGAGGCCAGTTTGGGATTACAGAGCAAGTTCCAGATTAGCCTGGGCTGGAGTGAACCCTACCTCTACAAACAAGACAATGCTTCTAGTTCCTTCTGTAAATGTTCAATGATGATAACTTTGCCATTTTCATCCCATAAATTTATGACACTGGCTCCCCCAACAGCGTTCCATGTTCTCAAGTTGCCTGAAATCTGGTGTAAATGTAAGAATCCCTATGCTTTCATGGGATCTGACTGTTGTTCTATTACTAGTGGAATGAGAATGGTTGGTGTTTCTCAAATGGAAGGGCAAGTGACTGGACCTGTAGCATCATGTAAGGCAACCTAGTATAGGATTCTCTGATCTGTGGGTGGTCCTGAATAGTTAATTGCTTTGTCAAGAAATATGCTGCTGAAAAAAAAAAAGAAATATACTGCTGGAAGACATACTTGCTTCTGGTTGTGCATTCACAAGCTAGTGACAGTGGCTCCTGGAAATTGTGTCCAATTCAAGGTGCCAATGGAGTCTATAGCAACAATATGAGCTGTGTTGTCTAAGTTCAAATTCATGGCTGCCACTGAAAAAAATGTTCTAACAAACACAACAAACCCCTGTTGGAGAAATAGAATGGTACAGGAAATCCTGCTTGTAAAGTCCCTATGGCATATTTCTGGTGTTTCTAGATATCTCCAGCAAGAGAACATTCTAGTATGATTCTTTTCTTTGTAGACTGCCTAACACAATTTGTTTAGATTTACAAAAGCTATAGTTCTTCAGGGACATTGTACTGTTTGATAGTACTGTTAATTTTTGGGAAAAAATATTCTTTATGTGATATGAGATGCCCGCATGAACAGAATTTTCATGTTAAGCAACATCCCTGTGGCCTGAATCCTCCTGCAGTGTACATACTCTCTTTCTAGAAATAGAGTTCTCAGAATGATTCCACCATAACACTTGTTCCCAGAGATTTGCTGATGCTTGTTCTATCTTGTTAATTCTTCTCTATAGCTTAGAAAAAAAAAACCTTTTTAAAATATTTTTCTCACAAGAAAGATGAAAATTAAATTTGAGTAGATAAGTTTCTCAGTGTTACTTGGCTCATAGATGTCAAACATTCAGAGTTTGCTTCACTTTTTCTTTCTGCTAGTAATTTCAATCTGTGGTAGTTTAAATGATAACGTGTAACCCATAGCCTGATGTGTTCATAATTAAGTCTCATAAAACACCTGATCAAAAACAGCAGATGGGAAAATGTCTTATTTTGGCTGAAAGTCTCAAGGGGTATCTTCATGATGGCAGGAGAAAACTTGGCATATGACGAGGCTGGTCACCACCTTTGTGGTAGCAGGTGGGCGACAGCAAGAGAAGTGAATTCTACCGTCAAGAGCTATAAATAACACTGGTCAATGACAAATATAAGGGAAATATAATATAATATATAATGACAAATATAAGGGAAATCATAACACAAGGAGATCAATATCTTTTTGGTACTAAATTCTATTACCATTAGGGTAAACTAAGTCAAAAGGAAAAAAGACATAAGGGCATTCTCATGTATTGCTCAATGGTTAGAGACATTGACTACTATAAATTCTATATGTTTTCTGCTTTGCTAAGAAAACATAATAAATGGGGTAAACAATAACCTGGAAGATGTTATATGTCTCTAGATTAAAGATCAGATTGTTCAATGGTTAGAGGTTGTTATCAATGATTATGCTCATTTGGGGCAAAAAAGGATCTCCTAAAATTTTAATAAAAGCTCCGATTTTAAATTTCTACATTAGACATAACAATTTCCAAAGGTAATTGCTCAATCTCTTAACAATTTTTGTTTTTGTCAAAAAGACTGGTCACAATACTCTTTTAAAAAGTGACCACAAGAAGTTAGTTTTAAGTACTAAACCATTCTCCTAATAGTTAGAGGTGTTAAACCTACAAAGGCCAAGATCACAGATTCAAATTTTGTCCAAATTAAAACAATCTATATTTGTGCACACAGGAGCCGGCCAGTGGCTATCTCACCCAATTAACAGGGCTCAGGAGACTAACAGCAAACAAAGAAAAAAGTAGGGTTTTCATCTCCAAAATTTTGGAGCATTTCCATTAAGAAATTTATCAAAGAGAAATACAAAGAAGCGGGACTTATGGAGGTAAAATATTATAGCTAACTGTAAATACTGTATAAGTCAAAATAACTAGATAACTTCTTTAAAGTATAAACAGCTTTTAAGACATGCTTATCCTTTATCTTTACAGCTGTGTTTCCCTGTCCGTTTCTCAGGACAACACTCTTCCCTACTATAAATTATCATATCTGTCTTATCTTCAAGGACTTTTTTCAGCTAGGTTCTCTGAGATTCTTCAGCTATTGAGAAGGGAAAAATTTAGTTAGCCTCCTTAAAAAATTGTGAACTCAGCCAAGCAGACTGGTGCTTATTGTTCCACAGGTTTATCTCTATACACAAGATAAAGCGGCCTTTCAGCTATTCAGCGTCATGATCAGACTGTTTAGCAATCAACAGTATGGGTGAAAAAATAGTCTACATTAAAACGCTTTGTTGGAATGCTTTACAGTTTTCCACAGAAAAGAAACTAAAATAGCCTGTCATACAATTATTCACAAATACAATCCTTGAGTTTCTTTACCTATACACAAGTGTATATACACATACACATATGCACACATATACATATACACATATACATACGCATACACATTTACATATACATATATGTGTACATGTACATATATGAGTATTGTCTAAGCCATGTCTTCTTTGTAGCAGCTAGGCCCTGGCACCAGTCTGCTTGCGGAGTTCACAAATTTTTTGTAACCTCTAGTTTCCTTTTTCATGGGTCCAAAATTTTATGATTGATGTAATTGCCAAATCATTGTAGCTTCTACCACCTCCAAAAGAGCTATCAAATGTCAGCAGAGCAAAGCCCCTTTTTTTTCTCACCGCTTCTGTCAGTCATGGTTTCAGTCACGTCAATTTTTCCATACTGTTCAAAATAGTCTCGTAGGTGATGCTCTTCAGTGTCTTCTTTAATGCCTCCAACAAAGATCTTCTACATAGTTAAGAGGGCTCAAGGTCTTTGAGAATCTTCTCTTGCCATGGCCCTCTTTGGCTCCATAATTTTTCCATTCACCTTGTGTGGCCTGGCATTCATGTCTGCGTCCACCTCCTTCACAGTGGGTAGGTAACAAACCCAAAGCCCCTGGAGCACTTGTTATGTGGATCTCTCATGACCACAGTTGGTGAGGGTTCCCCATTGCTCAAAATGTGAGAGCTCCTCGGGCTCTCAACTGTGGTCTTAAACCTCAGTCAGTCCTCTGAATGAAGACCTTCCACAGCTGCATGGGCTCCTTGGGAGACTGGGACTTGGACTTGGTGGCCTTGGGAGGAGAGGTTTCACGATACTTCCTAGACCAGTCCAGGGCAGAAAGGGGAGAGCCAAGAGTGCCTCTTGGGGAATGATCTTAATGAGATAGAAGAGAGGAAGATATGAATAACATATACCAGCATGTAAATCTCATTTATAAATCAGTAATGAAATTAAGAGGGGATGAGAAATAATAAATAGAAAAATTGTCTGTATGGGTCACTTGAAAGCAAATCTGGCAAGGTTTGTATTGATAACAAATTCCTATTTTGGGGAATGACAGAAAGCCAAATGCTGTGCTGGTGAGCTCTAGATGTCTTTAAAGTCTAATAAAAATTTCTTAGAGACATAAATAATAGTAGAGACAAAAAAGACAGTCTGTTTCAGAGTAAACTGTGTACATTTTTCCCCTGAAAAAGTATACTGGGGATTAATTTTTTTTTCAAAAAGGAGCAAGTGGGCAACCTGCCTGTCTGAGTTCAATTTTCCAGCCACACATGTAAAACAACACAGGCATTCATTAACAGCGGCAAGACATCCTGGAATGTCCACATATACAAACACAAACATACAATAAACATAAAAATAATGGATACTGGGATTGGAAATGGTTAACTGAAGCTGAGGCCTTCTATGTAGTCAGGTGTGGCCAATGGAGAGGCAAGAGCATTTGCAGTGCAGACCCAGATCTTGTCAGGCCCAGGACACCAGCCGGAGCAGCAGGTGTTTGTGAGGGGGGAGAGGGGTGTCACTCTCTGAGAACCTAGTTGTTGTAGAACAGCTTGCCTCATTGCATTGAGCCATTTAACAGTGGGGATACATGGAAGCACCCCAGGATAAGGAAATAGATGGCTTGTGGAGAATGACTGTGGACCAGAGGGATAATTACCCCTGTATTTAACATTGAGCTTTTGAGGAAACAATTGATAAAAATGATGGAATTTTTTTCATGCTCCATTAGACCTTGATAATTTTCCTTAGTATCCTTTTATCTGCTGATTTCTGAAACCAACCAATTTGTTTGAATGGAGAGTGGTGGGCTTTCAGAAATCCTGCCCTCCCCTCTGTAAAATGATTTTATTATATTTATGGCATGGTACTGTTTTACAGATTTAGGAAAAAATGAAAGATGGGTAAGCACACACAGGAGGATGAATAGTTCACACAGTGTGCAAGGGCCAAGCATGGCTGTGAATGTCCCCTGTTTACAAGGAACAAGAGTCTCCCAGAAGCCATAAAGTTATTAAATTAAAATCTCAATGCCTGCAGTGGATTACCTGCCTGTGAGTTATTGGCCTGGGTATACTGGGAAATTACCAGAATGATAAAGGCTATTGCCACTGATGTTGGTTGCATGCCAGAACTAGATGGAAAAACCCTCTTGCTAAAGATACTGTTTTGGTTTAGGACATCGAAAAATAATCTTGTACTGAGCTGGAAGTCTACATCCTGCTGGCTAACTTTCATAGTTCTGCAAGGCATTATGCAGAATACTGGGGGAGAATTGTTGGCCAACAGACTCTCTCTACTATGAACCCTGCATAGTCCACTACTGACTTGCCAGGCAAGAATGTGCCCATTGATTGGTTCAATAGTAGCATGACTGTTATGGGTATGACCAATGATGTTCTGATTGGATTGAAGGCTGCCATCACAGGAGAGAATTCATGTCTGCCACGATAAGCCAGAACAAATAAAAATTTGTGGCTGAAGAGGTCAAGGACCACAGTGGGAATTAAACTGTCATTATTTAAAATGTGATGTGCCTGTCAAATTGCCTTCTAAACATTAATGTTTGCATCCCCACGTTATTGCTTCTGCCAGCCTTGGTCAGGAAAAGGAAGTTTCTTTCTATGGTAGTTACTATAGAGACTTCTTGTTAGTAAAGCTGTTGCAGAATAAGTACAGTTCTTGTGGCACATGCCCCAATAATACTCAGCCAAAAATGAAAAAAAATTCAAACATCTATAACACCCCTCCAAGGTTCAAGAAACATTGCAAAAAGTGGGGCAGAAAGCATGTAAGAGCTGGAGGAAGGAGTGAGAATAACAATCATTACCATCTTCATTAACCTGTGACTATTCACAAGAGATTGTCAAGATCAGGCCTGTTGATATTCCCTTCTAGAAGAACAGCATAGAAGGGTCACCAGACCCTCACCTGGGATCTTAGCCTAGACTCTCACACTTCGCTACCAGTTGTGCATACTTCTGCTCCAGCTACACAAGATCTTGTGGTTTGAGCAGGTGCTAGACTATATAGACCACAGAAGGTTAACTAAAGAGGGGACTCCATGTATGCAGCCCTGTAGACATTGCCATCCTTAGTGGGGTGAGACTTTGTTGATGTGGCTGCTTTGGGATTACCACCATGTAAATAACCCCTTGTTTATGCCTTATAAGCAAACCCAATATACTCATAGGTTCACCAAGTTGGATGTAGGTAGAATGAAACTCTGGTCTGTTTTTGAATGTTTGTTCATGTGTCCCAGAGAACTAGGCAACAGGAGAAACTTGCCATAATCAAAATAAAGTCACACTGGGCATGGTAGCTCATGCTTGTATTCCCACCACTTGGAAAAATGTGGGACCTTGCTAAGAGGCATATAGGGCATAAAAGGGTTAACTAGAGTTGAGACAGGCTAAAACCCTGGTAAAGTCTTTGCACTGAGACCCATAGGCACTTTGCCACATTCCTCTTTTGATCCTATACACCTCCAAGCCCCATGGCAAGCCACAGTGAACCCTGTGTTCTCACCCCAGCAGTGCTGGACAATAGGTGACAGTTCCAGGTGACAGTTTCTCCATAGCTGCCACCATGGAACTCATGTCTAGAATCAGTACTTTCCACCATTCAGGGCTGAGCAACTTATGCAAATTAGGCATTCACAGGTTGCTAACCTCTGCCTATCCACTCCTGAGGTGCCCACAGACCACCCTGCCCCAGCCAATCCCCTTGATTTGCCCCTGCCTCTTATTTTCCTGGCTTCTCCTCCCTATAAATATGACCCTTCCACATACAATAAATTATATTTGCCCATCCCACCCATGGCAGTTGCATCTGAGAGTTTTCTTCTCTCTCCGGCTGGCGTCCTGCCCACCCAGCTCCGCAGACTAGTGGGGAGCTGCCCTGCTCCCTCCCTAACTCAGCCATGGACCGAACACAGTGTCTGCAGAACTAATGACACTTGGCCAACTGCCAGCTGAGCATCCCAGCTACCCTCAGCGGCTAGCTGCCAGCCCTGCCTCCACTGCAACCCACAGCATCCACGGAAAGAAAGAAACGATAATAATTTGCTTGTAAAAATCAAAACATGCCTGACTTAATTTTTTTTTTTGGTGGGGGAAGTTCAAGGTAGGGTCTTGCTCTATTCCAAGATGACCTGGAATTCACTGTAGAGTCTCCGGGTGACTCCAAACACACAGAAATCCTCCTACTTCTGCTTCCCAAGTGCTGGGACTAAAGGCATGCGGCACCATTCCTGGCTAAAAATTTTACAAGCTGAGTTTGGTAGTATACACTTTTGATTACACCACTTGGGAGGCAGAGATAGGAGGATCATCATAAATTCAAGGCCAGCCTGGGAATGCATAATGACAATAATTTCATACTAATGTATCCGAGCACTTTCAATCTAAAATTCTCTAAATTTATTTAAGTACAACGTCAAAAATGGCTAGTGGACAGGCTTTCTGGCTCTAAGAAAGAAAACACTGTATGCCACTTCAGCACATCTGGTTTTCATAGGGACAAATATGCTGAGTACTTGTGGGGAAGTAAATCAGTGTATCCCCACCCTGGAGACTTGCTTTTCCTAACTGACAATGTGCCACACAAGGCTCTTGAGTCTTTCAATCGCCATTAACATAGTGGAGCTAGGTTGTGATCAGGCACACCTTAAATCCCAGCATCGGGAGGCAGAGGTAGAAGGATCAACATGAGTTCCTTGCCAGCCTGGGACTACAGAGTGAGTTTCAGGTCAGCTAGAGTGAGATGCTACCTCTTTCTCCTTTTCTTCACCTTGTAAATAAATGAATAAGAAAATTTAAAAAATGGGGCTGGAGAGATGGCTCAGTGGTTAAGACACTTGCCTCCAGTGCCTAAGGCCCCGGGTTCAATTCCCCAGGACCCACATAAGCCAGACCCACAAGGTGGTGGCCCTGGTGTACTCTCTCTCTCTCTCTCTCTCTCTCTCTCTCTCTCTCTCTCTATCTATCTCTGTATCTCTGCTTGAAAATGAATAAAATATTTAAAAAACAAATTCTAAAAAAATTTAAAAAATGAAATCATAGATAAAATTTACATGACTTAAAATATATACATATATGAAAATATATTCCTATGTCTGTGCACCTCTGATATAAAACATGCTACATGTCAATGTGAAACAGCTGATTGAGAAAATAAAACGTATTATTCTTGCTTGCCTCACTAAAACAACTGTCAGAAACTTAAAATAGAAAATAGATCTACTTTTAAGAAATAATAAATTTATTTATTTATTTATTTATTTATTTATTTATTTATTTATTTATTTATTTATTTATTTGTAAGCTGAGCGAGATAGAGAGGAAAGAGTCACAAAGAATGGCCATACCAGGGCTTGCTGGTGATCCAGTGGCTTCCTGCCAACCTCCACCTCCATCTAATCACACTTTTGTACAGGAAGCCAGACCTCTCTGATGGCACCACAGCTCTGCACCATCCACATACCCTCCTCTACCCCCACCCAGCCACTGGTGGCCTCTGCACTTCTATCTCCCTTTGCCCACTACCCAGACTTTCTTCCCCATCAGACCCCTACCAGTGATTTGGGGCCTTTGTACTTCATTTTTCCTCTGTTCCCCACCCCACTCTTTCAACCTTCCCGACACCTTCCAGAGGTTCTGGTGGACTCTATGCTTCTCTCTCCCTTCTCACCACCCATCCACCCTTCTGCCCTGACAGAGTACTCTTAGCAGATCTGGCAGGCTCTCCTCTAGCACAAGCTCTTGGACCTGGAAGCTCTCCTCTCACAGAAGCTCCCAGGCTGGTGGCTTTCTCTACTATTTGTTCCCCCAGGTCTTTGGATACCCTCTCAAAAGCCTCAAAGCTTTCTCACCAGGGTTCCCACCAGCTGCTACACAACCCTGGACTCCTGTATTCCTCCTCTAACAGACCCCTGTGCTCCCACTGCCTTCCCACAGACTCCTGCTCTCCCTGACTTCCTCCTTCCTCAGAACCTGGAGCTCCTGCAACCTTCCTCATCCTGCAGAATTCCAGCCAGCTGCTGCAGAATCTGTACCCTGGCCCAGATCAGGAAGTCTCGCCATGGATAGTTCTGGCCTACACAGAGACACAGAACTAGACAGCAAAGGATACTGCCCAGACCACTGAGCTACAGGGAAATGAAGAGAAAGGGGTGAGACTCAGCTACCTCCAACCTGGTCTGTACATTCCTAAGGAAGCTGATGAGATGTCCTTTTCATGGGAGAGGAAGGAAGCTAGTCAATAGAGTGTGAGGGAAAGGTGCTCCCTGTGGGCTCTGCATTTGGCCCCTAAAGGGGAAGGGTGGAACCCAGCCCTGTGAGCTACAGGCTGGAGAGTAACACTGGTCTGTCTGGGCAGGGAGCTTCAGGGAACACAAAAGGGAATAACATCTGTACTTTTCCTGGTAGGGAGGAGGATTGCACAGTGGCACACAGCAGGAGCATTCAGGTTCAGGGAGTTCCAATGCCATAAAGACTGAAAAGAGTGATGGAAATATAAAGGCCTGGAACTCTGGGGAACACAAAATGGAACAGCACCTGCAGTTATTTTGGGGGAAGGAGACCAATGTAGTAGCTTGTAGCCTAACCATTCAGGAGCAGAATGTTCTAGTCTGGTGAAAGATAGAACACCTCAGACAGGAGAGATACTGTCTGAGCTTAAACCTAGTTGTGTAATATTGTTACAGATAAAACAAGGTACCCCCAAAGGGCCTCACATCAATTCCAAATGAGAGTAAAAGCTTCCTCTCAGGCACTTGCCTAAGGGGTAAAAGTGAGATCTCAAAACCCACCTTGCTGGGATAAGGAGGGGGAGAGGAGCATGTAGACCTGCTCTGAATACCTCTGAGCCCCCAAAAAAACAACTGTTTCCACATTCAGAGAAGATCTCAGACCCCCATACAATATTGTATACCATGTAGTACTCCAGAGCAGCTGGCATCCTCATAACCTCTGTAACTAATGCATCGGTGGTTACAACACTAACCCAAACACAAATAGTACACAGAACAGAACAAACCCAGCATACCCATCAAAATCTTGTAGTGCCCCCACAACAAGAACACTAGACCCTTTTCAAGAAATGGGCAGAAACCAATGTAAAAACCCCATAGCAATACAGGCTGAGACTCCCCAACCTAGGTCAGCTAGTCTGGCAATGGAGAAGGCCAATGAGATCACAGGGGAGACAACCGCAACACCCAAATCAGAATAAAATAACTCCTGGTCATAACTGCAATGAGATCATGACCAGGATGATGGCTCAAATGGAAGCTATCAAAAAAAGATGCAAATGAAATGAAATTCAACAATGCGAGCATAGACTTAACATGGAACCTAAAGAAGAAAAAGTTGACTGATGTAAAAAACATAGAAAGTCCATTAAAAGTGAATCAATTATGGGAGGAGCTAGACAATCAGCTGATTAAGTTTGATGAGGACTTACGAAGCTCAAGAATGACTCCCAGGAGACATTAGCAAAAACAAAAGAAGATTGGAAATTGGAACTTGCCAGAGAAATGAAGAACATGAACAAAAATATAACAGAAACCAAAAATCAAACAGATTTTAAAAGTCTCTTTGAATGCCTCAGCCCCAGAGTATATAACCTGGAGGACAGATCCTCTGACCCTGAAGACAAGACATAAGAAAATACTAGGGACACCATAGGCTTCAGAAAATTCAAAACAATCATGTGAGGAAAATATGATGGATGTGTGGGATCCATGAAGAGACCGATTCTTAGGATAATGGGCATTCCAGAGGAGAAGAAACCCAGGCCAAAGGCATATAAAATATTTTCAACAAAATTAAACAAGAAAATTTTCCTTATCTCACAAGAGAAAGATGGGTCCAGATAGGAGAAGCCCACAGAACTCCAAACAGATAAGACCAAAGAAGGAACTCTCCAAGACATATCTTGGTTAAAATGCTTAACATAGAAAGGAAGGAGAGAGTACTCAAGGCAGCAAGAGAGAAACAGTACATCAACTTAAACTCTAAGCAAAACTCACAGGTGAAAAGAGACTGTAAAAGGAGTTGAAGGTATGGGAGAGGGGAGGGTGGGGTGACTTATACAATAAGCTGAACAAATAATGAATTGCAATCATAGAATCCTTATTTCCATACAGTAAGCCCTCAAGGAAGAAGGGGGTATCACCTGCTGAGATGGGCTGTGAATGGAATGGGAGGAAGAATATCTCCATAAAAAATGGATTAGACTCGGAACTCCCTGGTCCAGTCATTGGTTCCTTCCCACACTGAGCTGTTGATCAAAGAGACCCACAAGGTCCCAAAAACTAGACCGAATTCTGTCAAATCACTTGAATACACTCCACAGGCCAAAGGTATTTTCCTATTGCTGAAGAAACCACAAAAAGTCATCACACAACACTGAGAGACACTGCAAGATACAGAATGGCAAGCAGCCCCCAGATGCTAGCATATGCAGTGCTGGAAGGTGCTACATAAGTGGCCAGAGGAAATTGGTCAATAATATTTGGAAAAAGCAGAAACCCTTGCTATACAATGCAGACTGTTGCCAGGAAAAGTTTGAACACACTGCCTCCTGGAAGAGATCAGTGGACCAAGAAGTGATCACTTGGCCAATAGAGGCACTATAACCTGGGGAGAGCAGTCAACAGCTTTCAAGTTGGCCAAGAAATACACTCAGTTTCAAGCAGCCCTTAACTGGAATTCGGACTCAAGTGAAAATCTGATGTGAACCAAAAACTTGGGCACCCAAGGAGAAACTCCCACTTCTAGAGAACAACAGAGAAGCTATTCCCAATAGAATCTTGCCAAATTAGAAATGTGTGCCTCAGTTAACCCATATTAACCTCACTCTCCAAAGAAGATCCTGTTTGTATATTTCAGAAGGCAGTGAGAAAGCTGAGGTCATTCCAACTCCACCAATGAGCTACAGACAGGGCTCACATCCTGGAAAGAGAAGAACCACCCAAGGATTATTGTGTAGGACCCAAATGAAACCCTTGAGAGAGTGATGGAATAGTAAGAGATCTATCAGCACAGCTAATCAGTCAACCCAGTCAGTGTAACAGACACCAAAAATTTCCAGCATGACCTAAAGCAGAAGTACAGAGGCCCTTAAGACCTCAATAAACAAGTCTTAAATCTCACCCACCATGACTCAGAGAACTAAGCAGAAGAGGGGGTGGAAAGAGTGCTTTCCTCAGCTGGTGTATTCTTCTTGTGTTGAGATCTCCCATTTCGATTCCACTTGGGGTGGTTGGAGGGATGTCCTTGAGCTGTCTACACTTTTATAGTGTGGATGGGGTGTGTTCTGGGCTCCACGGTGATGGTTGGGCACTCACTTGGTTGGTCATGGAAGAAAAAGTCAATAAACACTTTGAAAGAGTACAAAGTCAGCTCACAAGCTTTGCCACCAGGCTTAATATAATAGAGGAAAATCAAATGGACTTTAGAAGATCAGTGATTGAACAAAAGGCAAACCAGCGAATGGAAGGTCTCAAGAACGAGCTATCCAAATTAAATGAAGACATGAACAAATATAAGAATAACTACCAGGAGGAAGTAAGTAAATCAAACCTTGAAATGAAAACACGTCTAAACAGGATGATAGAGGCAACCCAAAAAGAAGTATCAGAAAACAAAAACCAAATTGAAGTAATAAGAACCTCTCTAGAATCCCTCACCAACAGAATCAATAACTGGGAAAACAGAACCTCAGATGTGGAAGATAAAACAGAGGAGAATGAGCTGGAAATCAGAAATTTGATTAAGTTCAAAAGAGTAAGCTAACAAAAACAAAGAAAACTCAGCACTCTGGAGGCAGAGAAGGAGGATTGCCATGGGTTCAAGGCCATCCCGAGGTAGTCGATAGTGAAATCAAGGTCAGACTGGGCTAGAGCAAGACCCTACCTAAAAAAAAGAAGAAAAAGCAGAAAAATGTTAGAATGACACCTATTACTTTGTATGCTAATTAAAAACACTACTACAGAGGGTGTGGTGATGGTTCACTGGAGTTCACTATGAAAATGTGTGTACCTGAGTTCATATCCCAAGAACCCTCATAAGCCCTATAATATATAGCTGGCTTCTAATAATCCCAGTGTACCTTGGGCGAGAATGGAGACAGAGATAGAAGAATTGCTGAGAAGATCGAAGGCCAGCTAGCCCATCCAATACAGAACATCATCTGGAGAGTCCCTGATTCCATGTGGTACATGAGGACTGACCCACAAAAAACTGTTACCATATCTCCACACATGCAGCCTGACACATGTGCTCTCTCTCCTTCACGAAAAATGATGAAAAAAAATTAGCACTGTTACTAGTATTGTATTAAAACTGTGTTAAAAGATTAGGATACAGACACGTACAAGGAAGACCATGTGAGGATGCATGAAGAAGACATTTCTATCCCATCCTTCAAGGCTCTCAGAATATTGCATAAAAGCAGAAGGGAAAATCTAAGAGCCGGGAAGTAGAAGGAGTGCTTTGGCACTCTGGATGCTGGACTTCAAATGGTTGCTGCATTCATGGCCTCATAGAGCCTGTCATTACCTATGCAACATTGGGCTCCTGCACATTTTATTGTGGATGACAAAGGAAGAGATTAATGTAAACACATGAAAATATAAGGGGAATAATTACATAGATGGGTTCCACAGGAGAAGATTAGATGGGGGTGGGGAAGCAAAAGAAGGTAGTAGAAGGGGATTGATCAAATTACAATGCTCATTTAAGAATATTGTCCATAATAATCAGTTTATGTTAAGTGTGTGACTTTGTTATGGGTAAACTCCTAAATTCTTAGAGAAGAATCAGCAACCTCTACTTGGTTTGGTGTCTGGCTGGACAAGCACAATGTGGCTGGGTTCTCTCCAGTACTAGTGCTAACTTCTTCCTCCTATAACGTGTTAAAAAGAGGAGAATTACCTGGTGGAGCATCCTTGTTTCTAACCCCTGATAAATACCTGAGTGATCTGTAGAAGGACTGGCAGCACAGATTTTTACCACATACACATCCATGATGGAGATTGCAGGGAGTAGAGGGAAAAAATAGAAATCCTGGGAAGATTTGCAAACATGCTTCACTTGTGCCTTTCAAATTACAATGCAAGTAACAGGTTGGAAGCTCTATAGATTCAGAGTTAAACTGAATATCATTGGCTGAATATGGAACTTTTCTAAGACATGGAAACCTCTAAGGAGTGAGTCTGCAGAAAAAAAATAGCCAGTTTTAGTGTGGACTCAGCAGTTAAAGGTGGTTGCTTGCAAAGCCTCTTGTTCTGAATTTGATTGTGTAGCACCCACATAAAGCTAGAAACAGTGGAGTGTTTTTGAACCCTGGTCTCTTGCAAACACATAAATGAAACTGTATTTGTAAAATACATTACTGGCAGATCTGCTTTTCTTCCTCCTCAGGTCTTATGTGTATCAGATACTCAAAACTTGATAGAACTCCTACAAAGCTATTTTTGTCAAATCCTTTGCTCAATGCTCAAATCTTAGACCACAATAGACGACTCATCATGAAGAAAAACCCCACCTAATGTTTGAATTAAAACTTATACGCATTCTCATAATCTTCCTACAGCACTGAAATTTGAAACATCAAATATTTGACAAACGGAGTAGAGATATCATATGACAAACTGGAAATAGCTTCAAGTAAGTACACAGCTTCAACATCCACACAGGTGTGTAGGAAAATCTTAGTGCAATAAAATGCACACAAACACTTCTCAGGTGGTCCCTGAGTCCCTTGTCCACCTACACCTCAAGAACAGAGCTCATAATTTCTCCCCTCCCTCGGCTTCCTTCACTACATCAATCAAAGTTTTCTCTAGGTCTATATGTCTATATTCTGGTCAGTGTGAGTTTTGATTTTCTACTGAATCCTCACATCACTACTCTGTCTGTTAATATCTCTGGGTCCCTAGCCCACTCCTGACACATTGGTGGGTCCCTGTTTTCTTCATGACCAATCAGCTTTCTCCCATACTCTATATTCTTGACTCTTTCAGTCCCTGGTCTTCTTTTGTAACAAAGGGTGAGCTCTCATTTCTTCCTCAAACCTCAAAATCCTTCTCTATTCTTTCTGCTTGGATGTCTGGTTCTACAACACTCATACCTACACTGTTGACTTCATATTTTTTACTTTACCCTCATGACCTTTAGAGATTCTTCTCCAAGAGTTGTTGCTCTTGGTTGAGTACCTAGTACCTTCCCAAACCATCAGTGTCCTCCCTTGTTTCTCTTGTGACTCTCGGTATCCCTACTCCAACTCCTGGCACCAGCAATGAGATGGAAAAATTTTCCCAACTCCCAAGCAATCTCCCATATTCTGCATTTGTGTCTCCCTGGGTCCCTACCCCAACTCTGCTGGAGTTTCTAATTTCATCCACATAGCCTCGTATGTTCACTACTCTGCTTGCTTGACTCTGGTTCTCCACCCACTCATTCTTCAGTATGTGAGTTGCCAATTACTATACTGACCCTCCCCCATTCCCCAGAGATCAGCAAACATTGCAGAGAAAGTGGAATAAAGTTTAAATCAGTTCTTACACAGGCCAGAGAAGTGTAAGGAATGAGTGGGGGGTTAGAGTTTAGATAATGCCCAGCACAAATATTCCAATGCATCTCAAAAATTTTAGGAGTACCCAGATTCTTATCTACAAGGTTAAAGAATTAAAATCATAGACAACAAGATATTAAGGTACAGTGGGAGACTTTATTATTTCAGGCAACATGAGGAGTTATAGAGCTCTCCAGGCACCGGTGTGGGGAGAAAACATGGGAGAGGGTTTAGCAAAATCTCTGCTGGTCAGTCAAACAAGCAGATGAAGGAAAGATACCACAGGACTCCCATCACGAGAAGAAAAGTTTCATGTTGGACAGAACCCAGAGCCCCCCTCGCTCCAGCCATTAGGCTGGGGTAGGGGGCCTTACCTTATTTTTGGAATTTCAGAGGTCTTTCTGCTGGCCTGCCATGTGAGGAAAAGAAGAGAGGCTGGCCTTTGTTTTAGGCAAGCTTTTTAAACGTTTCCCCAGGTAAGTCAGAGAGACAACTGATTGGTCTATACCCGACCAATTAGTTTTAGCACCTAGGTTTTAGATCTGGCTAGAGACAACTCCCACTCAAGGGTAGGGGTCTATGGAGCTGCCTGAATCTTCACAGAAGCTTCTCTTTGGAGAAGGAAGTAGGTCACCAGGAGAATCAAAGTGACTCAATTCATAATAGCTAAGAATTGGAATCAACTCAAGTGCCCACCACTGGATGAATGGATATCAAAGTTGTGGTACATATAAACTTTTGAGTTCTACTCAGCAGCAATGAAAAATGATATAATGAAATATAAAGAAAAGTGGATGGCCTTGTAACAGATCATACTCAGTCAACTCTTACAACTACAGAGAGATTAAATATCATAAATTCTCCCTCATCTGTATTTCCTAATCAGGTTAAGCTTAAAGAGTAGGCAAACCTGACATTCAATGCAGGAGATAGACAAAGATGATGGAAGGAATTGGGGGTGGGGTATGGGAATGGGATGGAGGAGGGAGACATACACTAATCTAAACCCACTATGAATGGACACCTTGATTGCTTTCTTTCATACAGTAAAATCTTGAGATATCTGGGAGCATTGTATGGTAACAAGGGACCTGAAGAGGGTGGGTGGAAGTCTAACTCAAAGGTAAATGACTCTGGCCTATGACTCCCTGCCCCAGTAGTGTTATTCACACAATGAGCTGTTGATCTAAGTGACTTACGTGGTCCCCAAAGGAAGACAAGCTTTTATCAAAGCTCTTGAATACCCATCTCAGGCAAAAGACAAGACCTTATTGCTGAAGATTCCACAGACTGCCTAACCACAACACCAGGAGACACTGCTGAATCTGGAAAGGAAACCAGTTTGCAGAAAGTTAGTCTCTATTGTGCCTGAAGGTGTTACATGAGCAGCCAGGGGAAGCAGACCAATGATATTTTGAGAATGCAGGGGACATCCTTGTAATCCACCAATGGCCTGAAAATGCAGAACACACTGCTGTATGGCACAGACTATCAAGACAAGAAGTGTCCATCTGTGCAATAGTGGCACACAACCTAGGTGGGTAATCAATGCCTGGCTAATTGGCTAAGAGATTGATTCAGTGGTAAGGAACCTATCATAGTCAGCCACACTCCACTGGGATGAATCTACAAACTAGGTACAGTTTATTGGAGGAAAGTATTCATTGAAGCTACAGATCCAAGGGAAGTTCCATAATGGCAAAAGACAAGACCTTATTGCTGAAGATTCCACAGACTGCCTAACCACAACACCAGGAGACACTGCTGAATCTCTTTAATTCCTACCCTCTTGTCTATGGATTTTAAATTTGTGAGAAAAATTTTATTGATGTGTTGGCATATTAGTGTTTTGGCAAGGAACTTCAACATTCCAATTTCAATGTAGCCAAGGCTGGCCTGGAACTCCCCATCCTCATCCCTTAGCCTCCAAAGAGCTGGATTACATGTCTGAGGTAACATACCAAGAAGTTGTGATTGTGGGTTCATTTGTCCATTGTTTCCTCTCAGGACATCAGGGTAGGACCTGAAACTCGGATAATACAGCTCACTGGAGGGAGGAAGGTCTAGTCAGTCTAGTCAGGCCCTGGCTGGAGCTGAAGAATCCATTTTGTAAAACTGACTCCATTTCATAAAACAGCCCATATATGAAAGAACAAAGAACCTCTCCTGGCTCACTCCCCCTCCCCTTCTGTGGGAGGTCCTAAGTCATAAAATGAAATGCAAATACCAGGCTCCAACTGGATAACCAATCAAAACTGTACAGATCAGGACAAAAGAACCAATGAAAATATAAAATGTCCTATGATATGAGCTGTATTATAATTTTATAGTTCTTGCCTATAAATACCTGAAGCTTTTGTTCCTCAGGGCTCTCTGGTACACATCGGTCCGGGGAGCCCGACTGCGCAGACGAAAAAAAAAAATCCTCTTGCCTTTGCATCTGCTGGCTCTGAGACCTCAGCCATGCCTGAGGGCTCAGCTTATTGTTTCCAGTGGCCTTGGAGCCAAGGAAGGGAGGGGGATGGTGTCTTTACCCTTTTTGTCTGAGTGGTGAGGGGCTTGGTCCTCAGCATTGAGCAGCAGCCATGCAGGAACCATGGGTCCATGCGTCCGCAGGTGGGGGATTGGGGGCCTGGGGGAAATGGGGTAGAGGGGCAAATTTGTCCATAAACCAAAATATGGCAAATATGGCTAAAGATGTGGCTCAGAGAAAGAGGGCTTGTGTAGCATGCACACAACCCTGGGTTCAATTCCCAATACTACACAAACTCCATGTGGTGATGCACAGCCTTAGTCCAGGCACTGTGATTGTAGACACAGTAAGGTCAGGAGTTCAAGCTCATCTTCTCTACATAGTGAGTTCAAGGCAAACCTGGATGGAGTATATGAGACTCTGCCTCAAATACATTTGACCTCCACATATGCTCCATGTCACAAAGACATCCTTTCATTTGTGTGCCATGGAACATACCTTCCCTCAAACACACACACACACACACACACACACACACACACACACACACACACACCCAATATATAGAACACACAGCAAGAAAAAAAAATACATATCAATTTTTTTAGAAAGCAAACTGTTGTCTTAATGACAAGGTCTCAGCTCCACTCAGGCTGCAATGACAATAGGAACAAACAGAAAGGGTTCTGCTAAAGAAACTCCTATTTTCAAAAGAGGCAGTGGGCTGGGTTGGGCTTGGGGGCTGTAATTCACCACCCCCATCATCCAGGCTGGCTCAGGACACCCAAGGGCACAAGAGTCATCACCCCCAGGCCCAGGCAGACACAGGATCAATTGCCACACTGTCTGCTAAGGTGGCTCATAGCCCTGATGCAATGCCTGGGCAGCAGGAAAGAAAATCATTTCTTCCACCCAATCAGGTTCTGTGGCTGTGACCTTGTACTGTAAACTGAAAAAAAAACCCTGAAAAAATGAAAGTTTGATGAATATTCATATTTCTCCATTATGCAGAATATCACAGGGAAGGAAGTGAAAACACCAAGAAGCCATCAAGCCCAGACCTTCCTTGCCATATGAACAGTGGTGAATGTTTAGGGAAGTGATCAGGCAAAGGAGGAGGATTGATCCTCAAGGAGAGGTCATCTCCTGTAACCCCTGCACTGTGTGGCACAGAGACTGGAGGATTAACCAGGGCTCCCTGGTCAGCCAGTCCAATAGAAACACAGAGAGTTCCAGGTAAGTGTGAGATTCTGTCTCAGGGAATAAGCAATAGATGAGGAGACCTGATGGTCTTCTCTGCCCTACACCTGTGTGCACATCTGTACACTCACCAAATGAAAGGAAGAAACAAAAACATCATGTCAGAATATGGCTTTCATTCTGCTTTGCATTTTGGGTACAGAAATATTGAGATAGGTTGAAAGCCCTCCATATTTTATATACTATAAAATTACCTTGCTTTGACTTCTGTAAAACTGCTGATGCCTTAGGAATTTTTCAAGCTGCTGACCACCTGGCATCTGGCCTAGAATCGACACAACCCCACAGTCCCTCTCTGCAAGACACCCCAGCTGCCAAGGCTAACTGGCATATAGGCCTATGTTTTTTTTTAAATATATATTTATTGTCCATAATGAGTTACATTATTTAGTGGGCAAACAATGAGTTGTTATCTCGAATTCCCCAATTCCCCCCCTTCCCATCCCTGATCAGTTGGATATCCTCCTCCGTGGGCTGTCTGTATTAGTCCTAGTGGCAAGGGATCCTGGATATCCTAGTACTCAGCCCAGTCTTCCTGGCCCAAGTGTGTTGTTACTGATGGATGCCATGCCTCTGGACCATCTCCCCCACCACGGCTCTCACAATCTTTCTGCCCCCTCTTCCGCTCAGTTCCCTGAGTCGTGGTGGGTGAGTATTAAGGCTGCCTTAATGTTGCGAGTTTAGGGGTCCTTGTGTCGAAAATCCTTGGTTTCTGTCTCATTGGCCTATCCTGTGTTGATTGAATGACTGTGGTTATAGGTCCCTTGTTCATCTGTCATTGTCTGCTGGGTTCCCTATGGATCCTCCACAATCCGACTGTGGTGGCTCCTCTCTTGCCAGGATCTCAGCCATCGGCCTATGGTTGGTTGGTAGGGTTAGATGGGCCACAGCTCTCTCGTTGCATCCTGAAAAACACAAAAACATTTGGCTTATCCTGCCGGTTGTGGTGGCCTATGTTTTTTGTAAAAAACGTCTGTGTCGAGATGACCCAAGGATGGCTCACCCATCCTCCTATCTGAAACCATCAGCTGTGGTCATGATGGCCTTATGTGAACTAACTATGGAAACTTATTTTTCAGGTTCATGGCTCTGGGCTATAAAAAATATGCCCATTCCTTATTCTGCACTTCAGAGATTGCGAACTCTGGTGAAGTCCTGAAACTTCAGTCTGCTTTTCCCATTTAAATAAACCTTTGCTTAACCCAAACCTGCAGTCTGTGCCTCATTGGGTGGAAAACCAGACCCCATAACAATATTTTGTTTTGTGTTTTTGGGTTTGGTACCAGCATCCAGTGCTCCTGAGGATCAAGGCGAGTCTGTGAGGTGGCTTTCAGGCTTAGGGGCAGCAGGAGATGAAACACCCCTTCCCTGCGTGGGGCTCAACGGAAACCCGCCCCCAGAACACGCTGCCTATTGGCCAAACCAATTATGACATCACACATGGTGACCAATTGGGATCTTCCCATTGCCCAGTCTCCCTCCCCAAGGACAGTAATTGAAATAAACAGGCCGGTTATTTAAACTCTGCTTTCGGCACAGGTTCTCAGTTCCATTCCAGCCCTTGTGCTCAGCCCATCAGAACCCTGCGTCCTCTGCTGAATCCAGATCTTGAGAAGAAACATCTAGAGCTATGGCCGCACTTCCGGGCACGTGGTACCTAGGCCGGAAGTGACGTCACTATGCCAGTTGCTCTCAGCGAAAGGTCCCGCAGTAGATGACTCCAGGAAGCCCTTCGTTCTTCCTTGGCGTCAGTGGCTTCCTGGATGAAACCAGCAGTTGGAAGGAGAAGAAAGGGAAGGAGGAAGGAAAGAGTGAAGAAGAAGGAAGAAGGATGGAGGAAGGAAGGAGAGGGGAGGAGTTAAGCACACTGATGCTGACACTTAGGCTGGAAGTCCATGGAGCCTTCCCCGTGAACACCTCACGTCCACGGAGGTGTAATGTAAGTAAATGTAATGTAAATGTAAATGTGTAATGTAATGTAAATGTAAATGTAAGTGAACCCCGTTCTGGTTGCTTTTCGCCCTTCACGATTCATCTCCTGTGGACAGTTCTGTATCTGGGTGAAATGTCTCAGAAATAAGTTCCCAGATGACTTATTTCCTTCTGATATAGCATGTGTGAATGTTTATAATTTACTTGGTGTCCCAGGGGACCAGGACTAATGACCCCACACATCTCCAGAGTTTTGTCCCTCCTTCCTAGGAGTGTCACCTCGACCTGTCCTGAGCCCTGCAGCCTGAGCCCCTCTGAGGTTCACAAGGGCCAAGCCTCAGCCCACTTCCTCTTCACCATCTGTTTCCAGCGCACAGACATGGGACCTTGTCTCCTGCTGCTGAGACAAGGTCAGGTGCTTCTCCCCAGGAGAGCTCTCTCCCCGTCACCCATCACCCACTCTGCCTCTGGCTCCATAGCCTGGACTTCTGCCTGGGGCCCACCACCTTGTTTTGGAGGTGGGTGTTCATGCACACCTCTTCAACTCACTGCTGGACACCTTCCTTCCTCTTGGGAGCTTCAGGACTCACCCTGGCAGTCTGTCCCACCCTTCTATCCTTGTGTTAGTAATTGTTGCTGTTCTGTATAGAACTTTAAGTGTCTAAAAACATGCCAAGCACCAAGTGCTTACTTGTTCATTGAGCAGAGACTGGAGATTAAATTAATGCTTCCTCTTGCTCACTCTGCATGTCCACTGAGGGAGACCATGGATCATTTGTTCAGTGGGATAGCGATTTGGTTCCTAAGGTTGATGAACCATTCACTGATAACCACATTATCATTAGCAAGCAGTGTAACTGAGGTCTGTGAGCACTTCTTCTGAAAACAACTCTTCTCACTGTGCTCAGCTGGCTGGCCAGATGGCTCCCCCAGGCAGCAGGATCCAGAAATGCTGTCCTCATTGCTGACAGGTGGAGCAGTGACCTATGGGCAAAGAATGGGCCCTGCTGCTGAACTTTCCATTCCAATGTCTCCCAAAGGCCTGTACTTCACAGGTTTGGTCCTGGGGTAATGGTGTTGGGAGGAATGGCGTCTCATAGGAGGCAAGCCTTGCAGAAGGATCTCCTTAGGTATTAGTAGAGAGTCCCTGAAGGGAATCACTGTGGCCTGGTCTTCTTCATTCCTCTATCTACTTCTGCTTTTCTTCCTTTCCTCCTTTCTGTTCATCTTTCTCTTCCTTTTCTTTCTCCTCTCCATCCACCTTTTAAAATCTCTTTTCTTCCTCCTCCTTTCTCCTCCTCCTCTTCATTTTCTTCTTCTTCCTTCTTGCCTTTTCCTCCTCCTCCTGCTTCCTCTCTCTGCCCTGGCCAAGAGGTCTGAAGCTGGGCTCCACCTTGGCATGATGTGCAGCCCTTTGGGCTATAATGGATACGGCTGCAATATAAACTTGCATGTGAAATCAGTGGTGTAAGTCTGTGCTCTCACTTCTTTGGTGGAATCTATCCAGAAATGGACTGGGCAGATCATGGAGTCACTCCTCCACCTTTTGAGGACAGTTCAGAATATTAAAATATTACTTTGAAAATGCTTTCAGAGCATCAGTATATCCTTTGTATTGTGCTCAAGGGGAGAATTTTGTCACCTGGTCACATCTATTTTGTATTTTTATATCTACATCTTCTATTTATATATATGTATTTTATATTAATATTGTATCTGCTTTTCATCTACTACTTACATTTAACATTCATCTGTTTCTCTCTCAATATCTGTTGTCATCCATTTCTCTCTACCGTATTGGTGTATTAACTGCCTATTATCAATCTTCCTTTTATATTTATCCAACTATTTCTATTATCTCCCAATCATCTATCAACAATGTATTATGTTTATATTATCTATATTTTAGTAATATATATCATCTCTGTTTATCGTCTATCAATCTACCACTTACCAGCTTATCTATTGGCTCTCTATCATCCATAACCTTACACGTATCATCATTTAGAAGCAATTCTGCTGAAATAGGTTAAAAATAACTTTGAGGGTATGATATATATGAAAATAATCCACATATGAGCCTTTTAAAATTAAGTAGAAACTTAGTACTGATACAGCATATGATGTACCATCATTTCTCTTCTCCCTGCCCCCATTCCACTGAGGGCCCTCCTCAGTGGGATTGCTAGTATTCTTCAGTGGGTTGTGGATTATGAGTTATGAGAGTAGCAGTCAGTCATTATGGGGGGACAATGCCTGTGGATATTCTCTCCCACTTTGTGACTCTTACAATCTTTCTGCCCCCTCTTCTGCAAAATTCCCTGAGCCATAGTCGGTGTGATTTAAGTATACTTTAGGGTTGAGCTCTCAGCAGCTTATGGATTTCTGCTTTTGTATATTTGATTTTTCTCAATGTCTGACTCCATCAACCTGGCACTAGTTGTCAGGCTTGCTGTGGAAGCAATACTCATGAGTAATCTCCACAATTCTTCTGTGGTTTCACCTGGGCCCTGGCTTATGATAAAGGGGTGGTTTATCTCCTTGGTTATCACTGCCTTCTGAAGAATAAAAACAGATTCTTCAATGAAGAGTGAAGTTGAGCATAGATTAATTGGATAATAATTGTTAATTAAGAGAGAATTTGAGGGTTGTATAAGGTTTTTTTTTTTTTTTTGCCAAAGAGTAGTTGGAGCTTCTCGGTAGAATCCATAATCTTGGTCTCCATAGGATTCTGACTAGGTTCTCAGTATCAGGTATGGGTTCCTTTCACTGAGTGGACCTCTGAGCCAATCATACAACTGTTGGTTATACACCTAGGCTGGGTGCCACTATTGCACAGTTGTACACCTTTATTAGACAGATTGCTTTCATATTGCAGTGTCCCCTGCTGGCTCATGTAGTGCTTTCCAGCACTATACAGACTTAACAGCTGGGAACTGGCTTCCTTTCAGATTCCTGCAAGGTTTCTCAATGTTATTTGTCAGCAGTGTGTGGTGTCTTCGGCAATAGAGTCTTATCTTTTACCTCATGCCAGTAATTAAGTCTTTTGTCAGAAGTCTGTCTTGTTTTGGGGACCTCATAGGTCTGTCCAACCAACAAAACAATGTTGGTAGTAACCAATTTCTGGCACTGAAGGTTACAAGCCAGAGCCAAATGCTTTAGGGTTAGGCAATCACATCGTCCCCAGGGCCCTTCTTACCAGATGATTACCCCATTCTTCTTTGGAGGGTAATATATTTTAGTATGCTATTCAGGTGAGCATTCTTTGTGAAGTTTGACTCACAGTAACAAAGAACACTGCTGACTCTGTGGGGACAGTTAATGCCAGTAAAAATACTCTTCAGAAGCAACTTAGGAGCCATACAATATCCCCATATTCTTGATCAAATGCTTGTGGAGTATTTTCAATTGTGGTGTGTGTGTGTGTGTGTGTGTGTGCGCGCGCGCACGTGTGTGTGTGTGTGTGTGTGTGTGTGTGTGAGAGAGAGAGAGAGAGAGAGAGAGGACAGGTTAGACAAAGGAATATATAAATGGATGTGTATGATTTTATAATGGCATACCACATTGTGATGAAAATACACAAATTACTTTCAAATCTATTAGAACAGGTTGGGGAAGTGGCTCACTTGTTAAATCAATTTCCCTGCATGCAGATGTCCTGAGTTCAGAACTTCTATTCTTGCATCCACACAAATGTTTGGTGGGTGTGGTTTCATGACTATAATACCAGTGCTTGGGAGTAAGAGACTGAGTATCTTTGGAGCAAGTTGGGTAGCTAGAGTAGCTGAATGGGTGAACTGAGGTTTTAAGTGAGAGGCCCTGTCTCAAAAAATAATATTTAGAGCAGTCAAAGAAGACACTTGATGTCAAATTGTGACCTTCACCTATATGTGCACACACATACATACCCACACAGTTATGTTTCTCCAGGCATATGAAATATATACACACACTAAGGACAAAAATTCACATATATTAAAAGTAAAAATAACTTAAAATATATAAAAGTGCTCATTTTTAAGTAGGTGTTTTTCCACTTTCACTTACAGCACTTACACCCAAGGGACATCTGTTGCAGGCCACAGGAGAGGCCTGCCTGGGCTCCATACTGAAGAGAAGGAGAAAGACACAGAAGTGACCAGGGGCCAAGTGTGGTGGTGCACACTTTTAATCACAACATTCGGGAGGAGGAGGTATGAGGATAGCTGTGACTTTGAGGCCAGTCTGAGTCTACATAGTGAATCCCAGATAGCTAGACCCTACCTCGGCCCCCTCCCCCAAAGAATCAATCAGTGGGCTTTGAAAGCACTTCCTGAGAACAAAGTAGCCCTCATAGTCTCTCAGAGCTCTGGGCCTCACCCTGATTCCAAGGGTGAGTCTTGGGGAAGGGAAGGTTATTGAGGTTTCCTGCATGGGACTTGTCTTCCTTATGTATGAGGTGAGGAGTGAGTGGGATACAGCTCATGGGCTGTGAGTAAACTGGGTGTGGTCCTCACAAGGCTGAGGGTGAATGACTATGGCTCCTTCTGCTTCAATCCTGACCCCTATTCTTTTGTCTCTGTGCTCCTCCCTGTGTTTAGAATGCTTCTCTGAGCAGGCTTCCAGTCTCCCTTTCCTTCACACATAGGAGCAGCTCTCACAACTATACTCTATGCTGGGGCCACGAGAGGAGGTGGATTGGTGGTCAGGTGTTTGTTTCAGAGCACACTCAGCCTTGTGAAGATGGAACCTCCCAGCGTTACGTTTGTCCTCTGCACAGTAAATCACAAGCCTCACAGGTTCATATCTCCCTTGTGTCACCAGCATCTTTGTGGATGTTCCCAGAACCTCATATGAATGGAATCATATAGTAGTTGGCCTTTTGTGACTGGCTTATTCCATTTATCAGTGTCTTTATGAATCATCTATATCGTAACACATGTCAGAATAGCCAGAAGCTTTTTAAAAAATTTTTATTTATTCTAACTATTTTTATTTATTTGAGAGAGAGTCACACACACATACACACAGAGTGAGAGTGAGAGAGAGAGAGAAAGAGAGAGAGAGAGAAGAGAGAGAAATTAATATGAACCCAAGATGCCTTCACCACTTACTGTATCTGGCTTTATTTGGGTCCTGGGGAATTGAAACAGAGAGAAAGCTTTGCAAACAAACACATTTAAGCACACAACTCAGGTTTTAAAAACAAGTATGATTTTATTATTTGTGTATTCCACATCTTAGTTAACCATTTTCTGTTGACATAGAACTGATTTAAGTACTTTATTAACACCTTCATTTCAGCCTACATATGAGGAAGGTGAGCTGGAAAGAGGTTATTTGCCTGGAGACTTCGGTTAGTGTGAAGTGACCTTTCTAGATGAATTATCAATGGTCAGCATCCCAGGGCAAAGCCACTTCTGCATGGAGACAGACCCGCAGCTGATGTTGGTGGGAGGCATGGCTAGGGCTGTGTGTCAGAAGGGCCAAGCCCACCAGGCCCCTGGACAAGAGTGAGATGCTCCCTATGCAACCTGGTGGGACCTGTCCTGCACCCCTAATTCCCATCACCACCTTTAACACTCTGTACTCGGCTGCTGTGCAGTCTGGCTGACCCATCACTTGGGACCACAGGGAGCTAGAAACGCTACTCAATATCCCCATGTCTCCATGCCACTCCAGACAGAAAGTGCCTTGGATGTGCCACACAGTCACTCCAGGTAGAATATTCCATGCGTGCACAGCAGACCCACTACTGCACTGCATGTGCAGCTCTGGTCCTTCGACACAGTTGGAGAAAGTTAACCAGGTCAGGAAAATGTTCTGATTTGGCCGTCTCTTCTTCCTACAGTCTGAATGTCCCCCAGATTCACTCACTAATGCAGGCTGGCCAACCTGATCTCATAAAGGGGTGCAGCCTTCAGGAGTGATGATGTCATAATAGTAGAGCCCTCATGCAGAGTGCTAAAGCCTTTATGAACTGACTTCGTGCACTATCCATTTATTTGCCCAACAGACTTGTCCAGTGAGGAAGACTCAGCTTCCATATACTTATTGGAAGCATAGAGAGAAACTCCCACAACTGCTAAACCAGCTGGTACTTGGACCTCAGAATCCAGGCCTCCAGAATTGTGAGAAATTTTTTTCCCCCTTTGGTATCTTAAATCACTGTCTTGTGTACTTTTTATAGCAGCGTAAATGGACTAAGACACTTCTCTTCCCTCATCTTTGGGGACACAATCTGACAGATGTGAGGTCACAGCACAAGGCTGATGTTCAGCTTTGATGTTTGTATAGAAATTACATTCAGCTGTCCTGTGGTTTCCCTTTTGTTTCTATGTCCTGGTGGAGAACAAGGTTGTCATCTATAGCTTCTTTCTCTTCCCTGTTCCCTCCACAGTGAACCCTATAGTCTCCATCCCCATCTGTTCACAGATTCCTGGTGCCATAAGACTCAGTCTGAGCAGTTCACACACAGTGGAGGCACCATGGTCCCCTTCATTCCTGTAAGTCAGCTTTCAGAGTGAAGCTCCAGGGAAGTTCCCATTAAGAGCTTAGCTTCCAGAGCAAGAGTTCCTGGGTGACAGTTTTCAGGTACTGACCTTCCAGGCCTGTGCTCCAGAGACTGTGCTGAGCACACACTGGCCAAGGTGTTCCTGCATTTCCTTCGTTGTGTCTCTCTTTCCTCAGAGCTTTATGTATACTACAGCACAAAACCATGGACTAAAATGTTTCATTAAATGTTCTTCTCTGAGCGTCATAAGCATGAGAACTTGAGTTTGACCCTCAGATCCAACCTAGAATTCTTGGAATAGTGACATGTACATGCACTCCATTTCATTGCTGGAAAGGTGAAAAAGGTGGGTCCCTGAGGCTTTCAGCCAGTCTAGCTTATAGGTGAGCTTCTAGTCAATAAAGGAGCCTGTGTTTAAAAAAAAAAAAGAATAGACAAAGCCAGGGAGGTGGCTCAATTGCCAAAAGTACTTTCTGCACATGCTTGATGGCCAGAGTTTGGAACTCCAAGACATACATAAAGCTGAACACAAATAGCACACTTGTCTATAGTCCCAAAGTGGTTGTCACAGTAGAATATAGACAGGAGAATCCAGAAAATTGCTGTCCAGCAAGTCTGGTGTTTGCAGTAGCAAACAACAAAAGACTCTGCATAGACTGAGTGGGATGACACCCATTCAGGATTGACACCTGGGGTCGCCCTCTGAACTCCACATGAATGCTGTGGCATGCACGCATGTGCACAACACACACACAATGTATAGATGTATAGGGTGTAACAAATGACACACAGGTTGTTCTCTGGCTCCCACATGCTCTGCTTTAAGTTGTATGTGCACCTGCACACACATTTCCTCCCACATACAAATGAACATGAACATGTACATATACACACAACCCCTCTTGATGTGTTAGATTCCACACAGGTGATGAAATGTAGACATGGCTCACATCCCTGGCATTGGAGATGTGAAGTCTCAATTCTGGATTTATCTCCAGCACAGGCACACGTCTGTAGCTGCACCTTTCAAAGCCTAGACCACCCTGCCCTGGGTTTCTGAGAGGGTGGGAGGGCTGGGATGCCTTTTTATGGAATAACACCTTGTTGTGTTTAAGGGAAATTTTGTTTTGAGCTTTGAATGTGGGGACTCACAGATTGACATTGTTCTGATTAATTTATTTTACTTTTTCAGACAAGTTTTTATGTAGCTCAGGCTGGCCTTAAAATTTTTTATGTAGGACACGATGACCTTGAACTTTTGATCCTCCCAGCTACTTTGCCTCAGTACTAGGATTTCAGGCATGTGCCAATACATCATGTTTGTATGATATGTGAATAAATTACAGACAGGGATTTATGCATGCTGGGAAGGCAGTCTCCTAACTGAACATCTCCAGTTTTTAAGTTTTTCTTTTGTTTTTGTTAAATGAAATATTGATAAATGTATTCTTTTGTATTTTTAGATAGACTGTACAATCAACTCCAGATATTTAATATATGATGAAATCAGTGGATCATTGCCTTTGGTTTAGATAAAAATGAAGCTATTCCAAGGTTCAAGGTGTCTAGGATTTCAGAATTGCTTTGGACAGTCTCTGTGCCACTTCTGTCCTTGGGAACATATGTGTCAACAGGTATTAAAGGGCATATCCATCAGAAAGACCCATATTTAAGTGCTGGCATTTCTTGTAAATGGGGAAAGGCAGGGTAACAGGCAGAGCCACCTCTAGTTCCACTTTGTGGTTCACATAGTTGTGGTTTTAATTCCACATATGTTTCATGAAATAATGCACTTACACAGCGTTCCTGCTCATGTCTCATTTATATGGGTGTCTCAAAGGAAATCACACCCCTAGCTCTTTGCATTTAATTCTGCATTTAATTCTGAGAGAGCAAGAGAAATGTCAGCAGAAGTGTTTGAGTTATAAGAAACATTACATGAGTACACTTTGTTTTCTCATCAGGGAAAGTTCATGTAACAGGCATGTGTCTTCTGTTCCACGAAGGTGTCTATGTCCATTTTTACATGCAGGGGCAACTTTTTTCTATGAACTTGATGCACCTGTCTACACTTGCACAACATCCCTCACCTTCACCTGACTGTACAGCAGATACTTGGAGCTCTCTCTTGTGGACCCTGCCTATCCATTCCTGTTTTATCTTGGTAGAGCACTTACACAAGGTTTAGATAGAGCTCTCTCATCCTCACGAGACCCAACATTCCCTGCACATTGCCATGAAGCTCTTACCATTCTCTCTTTCAATATCAGAGTCACTGTATACTTGACTTGCCATCTATGCTGTCTGACCACATTTTTTTTTCAGAAGACTTCTCCTTCTGTGGAAGCTGTTTAATAATTAAATATTAAATTTTGGTCCCTTTCCTCTCCCCAGATAGTCCTTCCTCTGGATTAAAGTCTACTGTCTTTTTAAGTCTGGATTCTGCAGATGAGAGAATGCATGATATGCAACTTTGTCTTAATTGATGATCTAGGTTCTATCCATCCATGTTCCTGCAAAGGACATAATTTCACTCTTTTTAATTCCTGAATAATACTCCACATTTATAGACAGATGTAGATATAGATATATAGTTTATCATACACACACACATCTTTTCTGTCTTGCCTCTGGAAGCTCTATGTAAAGTCAATTCAATTTGAATATATTTTACTAATATTACCTTTGTTATAACATATATAAAAATTAAGTACATTTGGCTCTTCCTTCCTCCCCCAGCTGCTGGTGCTTGTTTGTGACTTGCACTCGCATCCTGCTCTCCTACACTTCCTGGACATCGGAATCCAGTTTCCGCTGCCTCACATATTGGACTGAAGAGCAGCCACTCCCCAGGGATTCATCAGGCCTTCTGAGCTGGATTGGGACTGTGAGACATCCATCTGCGTGAACTGAACAGCTACTGGCTCCTTACCTGTGGGCCTACAGACTGCTACTATAGGACTGTCTGACATTCAGCTGGCTCCCGTTCATGATGGTGAACTAGAAGCCATGCAGTGTCCCTAGGGGAACAGAGGTTAGGGTATTTAGCTGTGATCCAGGCCGAGGACGCAAGCAATAGCCAGGAACTTGACTTCGGACACTTTCCAGCAACAGATTCTTCTGATTGGAACCTGCATCGAACAAAAGGGCACACCGGAGACAGGGAGTACAACAGCCCAGCCAGCAGGACCTGCTCCGGTGGCCAAAGATGCCTGCCTTCCCACACTCCGGAGCCCTAGCCAGCTGGCTTCCCACCACCCAGGAGCCTGAGCCACCCTCGTTCCCGCCTCCCAGGGGCCCGAGCCGCCCACCTTCCTGCCACCCGGGGGCCAGAGGCACCCGCTTCCTGCCACCCCAGGGCCTGAGCCAGCCACCTTCCAGCCACCCCGGGACCAGAGCCGCCAGCCTTCCAGCCACCTCGGGGCCTGAGCCACCCGCCTTCCTGCCAGTCCGGGGCCAAACCGCCTGCCTTCCTACCCCCCCCCCAAACCCAGCTACTTTCCTGCCCAGGGACCCGGCTGCCTTTTCTGCTTGGGTTGGGCTGCTTTTCTGTTCTGGGTCCAGCTGCATTCACACCTGGGGAACCGGCTCCTCTTCCGCCCAGGACCGGGCTGCTTTCCCACCCCGCGTCCCAGCCACTTTCCTATCTGGGACCGGCTGCTTTTTTCGCCTGGGTCCTGCTGCTATCCCACCTCAACCCGGCTGCTTTCCTGCCCCCAGAACTGGCTGCTTTCCCACCGCTGCACCTTTCCAGTGCTCAGATATTTCAAAGGCATCCGACCAACTTCCTGAAGTGGAATCTAAATGGGCAGACCTCAACTCAAGAATATTACACCAGCTGAGGAAACCACGCCAAATGACATCAACAACACAACTAAAGGGAGAGAGCAGAGGCAGGCCCAGGAAGACACGACACTAAACTCTGAAAATACTGGCACAGATCCTAAGGAGAACTTAATGTTAGTCATGCAAGAAAAAATGGACCAACATATTGAAAGGGTGCAAAGTCAGCTTATTAGCTTTGCCACCAGGCTTAATATGATGGAGGAGAACCAAATGGATGTCAGAAGAGACATATCAGAACTGAAGGCAAGCCAGCAAACTGAAGGTATAAAAAACCAGCTTTCCAAATTAACTGAAGACATCTGCAAATATAAGAATGACTGTCAGGAAGAAATACTGAAATGAAATGAAATGAAATCACATCTCAGCAGGATGATAGAAGCAACCCAAAAAGAAGTTTCAGAAAAAAAAACCACATTGAAATAATAAGAACATCCCTAGAATCTCTTACCAACAGGAATAATCACTGGGAAACAGAACCTCAGACATGGAAGACAGAACAAAGGAGAATTCAAGAGAAATCAGAACCAAAAGATCAAGTGAACAAGACTCAAAGGAAATGTGGGATACCATAAAAAGACCTAATCTCAGGATCATGGGGATCCCAGAAGGAGAAGAAAACCAAACTAGGGGCATAGAAAATATTTTCAACAGAATCATTCAAGAAAACTTCCCATACTTGGCAAGAGATAATCCTGTACAGCTAATAGAGATAAAGAGGACTCCAAACAAATTGGACCAAAGCAGGAACACCCCAAGACATATCTTAGTTATAATGCCACACATTGAGGAAAAAGAGAGAGTCCTTAGAGCAACGAAAGAGAGGAAACTCACGTATAAAGGAAAACCCATCAGAATCACGTCAGACTTCTCCATAGAAACTTTATTTTATTTTTTATTTTTTATTATTTTTTTAAATTTATTGTCCATAATGAGTTACAACATTTAGTGGGCAAACAATGAGTTGTTATCCCCAATTCCCCACTGCCCTCCCCTCCCCCCTCTACTGGATAACCTCCTCCATGGGTCGTCTGGATCAGTCCTTGTGACAGGGGACCATGGATAGTCTAGTATTCAGCCAGGTTCTCCTGGACATGCCTCTGGATAATCTCCCCCACCACGGCTCTTACAATCTTTCCGCCCCCTCTTCCCTGAGTCGTGGTGGATGAGTATTAAGGCTGCTTTAAGGTTGTGAGCTTAGAGGTCTTTGTGTCGAAATCATTGGTTTCTGTCTCACTGGCTTATCCTGTGTTGATTTAATGGCTGTGGCTGTGGGCCCCTTGTTCATCCCGTCATTCTCCATTTGGATCCTCCACGATATGACTGTGGTGGGTCCTCTCTTGCCAGAATCTCAGCTATCGGCCTAAGGTTGGTTGGTAGGGTAAGATGGGCCCCAGCTCTCTCGCTGCATCCTGAAAAATACAAACACAATCTCCATCGGAGAGTGAGATCAGTGTAGGTTAACAAATATACACAATTCTGGATTACCTAGATTCTATTTTTAGTAGTCTCCCAGTCACTCGCTCCCATAGTGCATCTTGTTTTGGGAGCCCAAAAGTACGGGATCCAGTGCCTATCGCCCT